>JAULAV010005454.1:0-25000 GCA_030789695.1 Scilla litardierei
ATGGAATTATGTATACAATAAATTGGGTTGGATTTATTTGTTGTAGTGAGTTACTTGATGCCATGATTGTGATATATGATGCTCTTGATGCTATTGAATGTCTTCCTTCACTCTTCATGAGTAATTGCTTTCATTTGTAATGTTGAATGTTGAATTCCCTATTCTCCTTTGCATGAATTGGGATAAATAAATGGGGTATGAAATGATGGAACAATGAAATGATATGTGTAGGTTGGCCAAGAATGTGGGATATTGCTCTCATCTAGAGTGTAGATTGTTTATTTCCCATTCTAAAATGCAAGTTATGTTAATTCTATGAATAATGGGAACGAAGAAAATGTTGTTTAATTATGCTTTCATGAACCAATGTTACTTTAATAAATGAGAGAAGTAGAACTGAAAATAAAACAAGTCCTCATTATTTTTCATGAATCACGATATTAGGTTGAGATGTTTGTTTGTTGAACTGTTGGGAGTTTAAGCTTAATTACCATGTTGTGTTGCAATTGTATGAAATTATCCTCATCACTTTTGTGGTTAATTTTCATTACGAACTAGTTCTCATTTTATTGGAAGCCTCATGATGCCATCGAAAGCTTGGTTACATTAATGTTGAGAAATTGCCCTCATTTAGCATGTTGAAGTTTAATCGTCACTTGTTTTACTAGACAAGATTATTTTCGTTACATGAAAAAAAAGCGATGTGTCGAGCAAAATGTAAATTGGTGCATGCAAGATTGAAAGTATATGGTGTGTTGGGCTAAGGTTACTTTAGTACTCAATTTTCATGTGGCGATGAAATTATGTGATGTATTGAAATTCTTGATGCTATGTTTTAGCTAAATTAAATTAAATTGTTCTTTAAGTTCAATTTTGATGAATTAAGTTGGATTGTTCTCATTTTGCTTTCATTAACTTTGGTGAAAGCTATAATTGCCCACTTTTATGAAATTGCTCTCATTTTGGGGTGTTGGAAATTATTTATTCAATTTAATGTGCATGAAATGAGAAACATGTGAAAATGAAATAAATTGGGAAATTGGAAAGGTGATGTTAGTAACATGCGGAATATGGAATGTGTGATATGGTCACGTTAGGACACGAGGTGGAGTGCACGGGCATGGACAAAGTGCGGCGGTAGGAGGCGGGTGAATACGTCGTTGGCCACCTCTTGATCCATTAGGTGGCTCCACGTTGATAACGGAGTAGAAGGTCTTGTACTTGCACACCAGCTCATTCACGGGATCCCCTTGCATTGCATTTCATCGCATTACTTGTGCATCATGTGCATCATGGCATCATGTGGCATTGTTGGGTGATTTGTGGTTGTATTTGTGTGATGATTAACCTTTGAGAATGCATGTTGCCATGGGAGCATTGGGTGTGTGAATGATGGTATGATGGAAAGCATGGGTTGTTAGATAGTAAATATTGTTATTTTTGTGGTTAGTGCTAGTAGTGATATGAATGATATTGATGTTGGTATTGGTAATCATTACCGTTATTAGGAAATATGGAATGTTGGAAGTAATAAGGCTCTTAAATGCCTTATGGAATGTTGGACTTTTAACATCCAAGTTACCATGGAGCATTCATGGTTGAATTGGGATGCTAGTTTGAATTATTTGATGCAATGAATATGTCCCATGTTGCTTAAATGTTTTGTTCCAATAATTATGCAACGTGCTCCCTCTTTTGAAATCTGGAAGCTCTATTATTTTCCTCTTTGCATGAGAAGTTGAAATTGTTCCCCCTTTTGAAATTAATCTCATTTTGGTTTCCATATGCAAATGTAACAGATTTCATTTTGTTACATGTAGTAAACCAAATTGTTCTCCTCTATTACATTGTTTACATAAATGACCCTCAATTGGAAGTTGAAAAGGTTATGTTGATGTTTATAGTGATGTTGGTGGTGATGGTGGTGTTGTTGGTGTTGTTGGGATGTTATGGATTATACCATGTTCTTTTTAAAATACTACTTATGTTTTCTTCTAGAAATATTACTTATGTTGTACATGGAAACTTTTGATAAATACAAGAGAAACTCTGCCGAAATTTTTATAAGCATTTCCACAACTTCCTAAGCGTTAGAAACTTAAGCTAGGAATACCATACAAAATGCCACTTGCTAGCTCCCTTAAATTTCCATGCTTTAATGAACACCCGTTTGGAAACTTAGTTTAAATGAAACGTTAGTAAGCGGGTTATTGATAACTTGCAAGATGAAAGCTTTGGAGAGTGAAGGAACCCCTCTTCATATGGTTTATTATTTCTACAACTCTTCCAAGCAAGTTAAAGAGACAAGTCTTAATTAAAGGTAGGAAATTCTTTCTATACTATGGAGTAGACCCATATATCTTCAAGATGACATGTTGCTACTCGTTGCCTTGTTTTTTATTTCACTTACCCTTAGCAAGATGCAAATTTCTAAATAAGAATTAATTCGAGGTTAGTATCTTGTTTGAGTAGCAAACCTTGTTGGGCCCATAGATGGAACCCTTTCTCGTACTACATGCCATCTAAGTCCAAGCTGGGTTACAGTTCATTAATAATGCAGTTCAATTCTCTATATGTCCTACTCACTTTGTTTTGCAGGCTATCCTCTTGCCACAGGTACGTGTTTGGAAATGATACCATTTACATGTTTGTATGCGATTATCGTGATATGCCATGAGATAGGTTCTGTTGTTAATTAGAGCATAGCATTTTTGTGCACCATGTGAGTTGGGTTGGACATCCTACTGGGTCACGCTGTGACGTGTCCCATTGTTATTTTTCAGGTGTTGGCTCGTGGAGTTGGAGGCCCACTGATCCAGTGGTTGGAGTTGGTTGGAGTTGAGTTTTTTTTAGAGTGAGAGAGTTTTGGGCGGTGTTATTGTACTCTAGCAATTTGTGGGATCATGTTGTATATATGGGTTCAGTATTAATGATGTTAACTTTGGATAGTCGTGTGTTTATATGTAACAGTGGTTTAATTATATTTCCAGGTTGAGCTGTTGTCCCTTTTGTCTATTGTGTTTGTTATCTGGAATGCTACATATACTATCCAGCAGTGCGCAGTGGGCCTGCCTGTGCTTTGAAATTTTGTATTCTTCTTCGTAGCACCCGCCTCTTCGGACGTACCTGATACGGATTCGTACTTATCGGGTATCCCGGGGAGCGGGGCGTTACACCCAATGGCAGACCAACTGGAGATTAACCTCCACAATTTGACACACACACAACCCCCCCGTCCCACCAGTATGACGGAGTGGGGTTCGATAATCGAGCTTTCATTTTCCAGAGAGAACCCACCCCCTCAAATTACCAGACAACAACCCGTAGCATCCTATATCAGGTAATGTACATGGCTCCTCCAGGTTATAACCAATCCTGCAAGTGGATTCGTGAGGAGAGAGGATATCCCAAACCGATCATCGGGAGCCTACTACGTGCAACCCGAAGTAGGAGGATCCCTACTGGTCCAATCCGCGATTTAGAAAACCCCTCTGAAGGAGAATATCATCTTCGCTCCTCCTCTCCCCAAGTTCAAGCTCCCTACTCTACCAGCTTATGATGGCAGAGGCGACTCATGGTCACACATTCATAAGTATCTGAATGTCATGCTGCTCCACGGGACCAATGAGCCGTACCTCAGTAGAACCTTCCACGCCACTCTGTTCAAAAGGGCAGAAAGCTGGTATGAAGGGCTACCCCACGGCTGCATCGGCTCGTTCGACGAACTGGCAGAAATATTCTGCAAATAATTCGTCGTAGGATGACGTCCTAAGAAGAGGTCGTCCCACCTCTTCTCACTCAAACAGAATGAGAATAAGTAGATCTGAGCCTTCGTCCAGAGATTCAATGTCGAGAGGCTCGATGTGGAAGAAACACCGGATGTGGCCGTCATAGCGGCGCTCACCTAGGCATTCCGGAACAAACACCTGAGGAGGGCACTTCACCAGTTCCCCCTAATACCATCGCAGAAATGCTCAACATAACAGATCGGTTCACTTCCTCCGAGGAGGCAGAAGAACCAGCTGGAGCTAATGCAAAGAGCACCCCTCCCATCGCGGGGATACGAGACGAGAGAAACCAACCTCGAGGACCCCCCGCCAGGAGTCTCCAGAGAAGACGCCCAGGGAGAGGAGCCCTCGAAGCAATGAGAGTCCTACCTATGCTAAGTCGGTCGCCCCTAAGACGGAAGTCCTTACCTACGCCCCGCAAGAAGAGCTGATCCAAGAGACAACAAAGAAGGGAAAATATGAAAAGAGGGACGCTCTCAAATTCAACAAATATCACAAAAACTATGGGCACGATACCAACGACTATTAGACTCTCCAAAAAGATATCGATGCCCTAGTCAAACGAGGACATCCCAATAACCCGGCTAATGATCCACCAAGCAAGGATGGATCCTCAAAGCAGAAGGGCAAAATGACGGGATCGCATGTCACCAAGGTGATAGACTAGCAAGCCATCTAAAACTTGAGGTGAATAAAGGGGCGATGAACAACAACAGCTCCGATGTCGATCGGAAAACACATGTACGCCTCTTTCATTTTTCTGTTACCTTTGTCAATAAAGCATGTCTCTTTTATCAAATAAAGTTTCGCTTCCTTAAGCCTGCGTAAAATCTACAAAAACTACTGTTACGACCTTAAGATCAGCCCAGTCGATCTAGGCCTGTATGATCGAAGCCTAAATAATAGCCCACCGAATCTCTTCAATGAGACCCAGCTTGCCGAGGCTTAGAGAAGCTCGCCAGGCTTAGAGAAGCTCGCCGAGGCTCAGAGCAGCCCGCACTGGCAGAGCGGCAAACTTGTCAACCGAACCAAAGAGAAGAGCCCTCCAGCTGATCGTACACGATCTACACCAGCTCGCTCCAAAGGTAGCTCGCCCAACTCTTCCCCAGAAGAAGCCCGCCCAAAGATGGGCATGAGACGACAGGCTCGGGTAACGAGCTTGGCACATGATGGAGGCGACATGCCATAAATATCACTGCCAGTTTCACTACAGAAAAACCTGACAAAAGTACACATGGCCGCTTCACCACCTGACAGCATGACAAAAGCACGCCTGACACTTTCGGCCCTGATAGTCTGACAAAAGCGTGCCTGACACGTTAGGCTCTGACATCCTCGGCCAAACCTTCGACAGTCTGACACTGCCAGCTCAGCTAAAGCAACCGACTCCAGCAGCCTATAAATACACCCTATCTTCCAACGAGAAAGGAGTTGGCTAATCAGTAAGAAACCATATCTCATATATTTATATTCAAGGTCGAATATCCTCCACATATTCGCGCCTTCCACACTAGTTCGCCAGGTAAAGGTCGATCTGCCTGTGAGATCGCCCACCGTGTCCGACATTCTTCAAAGAGTCATCAACTGACTTAAGCATCGGAGAGGCTCTCGGTTGACAGCCAACCGAGCCTTTCTGACGAGTTGTTCTTCTTGCAGGAAGCTTACCCCAGTTACCTGTGGTCGAAGCAGTCAGCGATGACCTTCACCAATTGACGGGCGAACTTCTCCAATAGACGAGTGACCTTCACAAGACGCATGGGGACCTTGAGATCTCTACCCTCAAAGTGTCCTCGAATGTGTGATTAGCCTCGTCCACCCCCGAATACTTGTAATCATTGTAACCGTGATTTCCATTATAATACAAATTCAGTATTAGTGGATTTTACCCCGCAACATTTGGCGTCGTCTATGGGAACAAGGGTTACATCCATTACAGACCACATACAAAGTCACCACGGTCATCGTAGCGGTAAACAGCCAATGCTCGAGGAGGCCTCCTCTCCTAGGAGGTCCCCCCCAGAGAGATGCGCCCCTTGAGGGGCCAGACGTTACCATCTAGGCCACATCACGTGGCGTCTATCAAAGCTTTGAGATCTTCGACAAAGTAATGAAGGGCATGGCTATCGCGAAGTCTATGAGACGGCCTCCAACATCAGGCCTCTCCAGACCTCCCAATGTGAGGCGGAACCTCCCACCCGAGTTTGATGAAGAAGAAGCTGCTCGAAGGAGGCACTTCATGAAGAGGAGTTAGCCACTCTACAAAGGCGTCTCGATGATGAAGAGGTGGTCGCAAGGCAGAAACGATTCAAAGAGGAGGAGGCCGCAATACAAAGACAGCTTGATGAAGAAGCAGATGCCCGACAGCAGCATTACATCGCCACCGCGAGGGAGAGGATCCAGCAGGGGAGCCTGGGAATCTCCTACGCATCGATCGAGATTATGCAGGAGAACATCCCGTGAGATCAAGCTGTGAAGAGCCACTCTCGCAGAAGACCGCCAAGCCCAAACCCCGAAGGGCGCCCCCACCAAGGCAGAAGCCCCCCTCGGGTTGAGCGCCTCTCTCCTAGGCGTAATGACAGGTGGGGGCAGAGTCACAAGCGAAGCCCGATTCTCAGGGCACATAGAAGGGACTCTCCTGAGCACCGAGGTGGCTCAGCTGGGTGTTCCAACTACAAGCAAGAGCGCCGTGGCGGTCGGGACGCTGCACAAAGGTCACCAACACCTCCCCAACATCCCGAATAAGCCAACCCGCTGACCCGTTGCGTGATCTTAACCCCTATACTGCGTAGGTTCAAGCTACGCCCGCTTGAATTATACGATGGCTCGGGCGATCCACTCAAATATGTGCAGCGTTATCGGGGGGTGATGGAGATCCAAAGAGCAGATGCCGAGCTCCTCTCGTGCCTTCCAGACGACTCTGAAGAAATCCGTCGTGGAATGGTACAATGACTTGCCTGACAAATCGATTGACTCCTTTGGCGATCTATCCCACAAGTTTCGTCTACAATTTCGAGCGGGGCGAAGAAGGAAGAAGGTCCTTGACTATCTGTTCATGGTGGTCCAAGAAGAAGGGGAGACCCTCCGGAGGTACCAGCGATGCTTTAATAAAGAGTGTCTTAGCGCGACGAGCTGTAGAGATGAGCTCGCCAAGGCAGCATTAAGAAGGGGCTCACTAACCTCGGTCAACACAAATCCTTCCTCCACGACCGTCGATGGACCTCGACACTCTCTTCTCTAGAGCAGACAAGTTCATGCTCAGTGAGGAGTCATTGGGGACGAAAAAGATAGTCACCCCAACCAAGCGTCCCATAGATGAAGCCCAGCCTCTACCTAGGCCAAGGCAGGATGATCGCCCATGAGGGTGAGATCAAGATCCCCCCGAGGGCGCGACAGGGAGGCCCCTGAGGGCAGGATCACCCCAAACTTCTGAGGGGGTTTCTCGCTCCAATGAACCCCGCTCCAAGGAATGGGCCCGAAAGAGCGTTGGAGGAGGCGCATTATACAAGGATCAATACCCCACTAGCCGAAGTGATGACATCGGCCAAGACCGACAGACTTCTCAGAGATCCGCCCCTGGGGATGATGGCAAGGCCGAACTCCCGCAATGCGCAGAAGTACTATCGATACCACCACGACCACGACCACAACACCGACACATGCTTTGTTCTAAAGAAGGACATAGAACGACTGATCCAGGGTAGCCATCTTCAGCGGTTCATCGATCAAGGAGGCCAAAGGTGAGAAGGGCAAACTCTGGTGGAACCTCTCCAGCCGACCCTGGCCTAGAATGCTGAACAAGCTGCCGATCCTATCACCGGTTCGGTCATGCGCATGATGTGATATGCAGTGGGCATGCCTTGGGCAGAACGTCTGCGTCGCAAAGAAAGAGTTATGCACGGCAGGTTATGGTGGTAGGCACTGGTGCTTGGGCGAAGCGAAGAAGGGTAGATCTACCCCCCATCTCCTTCTCTAACGATGACCTGGAGGGGATCCAACTACCACATGATGATGCCATCGTCATCGAAGCACACATCGGACCGGCAATTGTGAGCAGACTCTTGGTTGATACTGGCAGCTTGTGTAACATACTGTTTTTATCAACGATCCAGAAGATGGAATGGGTGAGGCGAACCTGAAACCATGCTTGGGCCCAATTTTCGGCTTCACTGATCACTCGGTGCCCATTGTCAGAACGATCGACCTGCCCGTCACCTTGGGGGAGAGGCCGATGATCGTCACACGAATGACGCTGTTCGTCGTCGTCAACGTCCCTTCAGCATACAATAGCATCATAGGGCAGCCATACATGATCACCGTCGAAGCCCTCCCCTCGTTGCTGCACCAAATGATAAAGTTCCAGAGTCCATATGGGGTTGGACAAGTGCAAGGAAGCCAGAGGCTCTCGCAAAGCTGCTACGTCAGTTCCACCAAACACAAGCAGTACAAGCAAGCATTGTCGATCGAACTCCTTGACGGTTGGGAGGACTTCGCTCATCAACGACCAACTCCGGTGGAGGACGTAGAGGAGGTCCTACTGATGGAGGAAGCAGACAGAACTGTGTCGATTGGCACGAAATTGACCACGGAGCTGAAGGTAGGGCTGATCGACCTCCTAAAGGTGAACGCTGATATCTTCGCATAGTCGCCCTTAAACATGACTGGAGTCGATAAGGCGGTGATCAGCCATGAGCTGCAAGTCGACCCAGAAGCTCGACCGGTGCAGCAGAAGAAGCGGAGCGCTGGGGGAGAGAAAGTGTGGGCAGCGGGCGAAGAGGTAGAGCGGCTCCTTGAAGCCGGATTCATTAGAGAGGTGGCTATCCTGACTAGCTCACCAATATGGTGATGGTGAAGAAGCCCAGCGGCAAATGGTACATGTGTGTGGACTTCACCGACCTCAACAAAGTCTTCCCAAAGGACAACTTACCGCTGCCAAGGATCGACCACCTGGTGGACAATGCCTCAGGGTATGAACTTCTAACTTTCATGGATGCCTTTTCAGGTTACAACCAAATATAGATGGCAACCCATGATGAGGAGAAGATGGCATTCATCACAGACCGGGGGACATTTTGCTACACCAAAATGTTGTTCGGACTCAAGAACGCTGGAGTGACCTACCAACGGATGGTCGACAAAATCTTCCATCCCCAGGTCGGCAGGAATCTAGAGGTCTTTATCGATGACATGTTGGTGAAATCAAAGAAGGCCGAAAATCACCTCGCCGGCCTGGAGGAGACGTTCCAAAAGGCGCAGTGCTACAACTTGCGGCGTAACCCATCCAAGTGCATATTCGGCGTCGAGTCAGGGAAGTTCCTTGGCTTCATGATCACCAAGTGAGGAATTGAGGCCATCCCCAACAAGATCACCGCCCTCACCAACATGACGGAGCCAATGACGATCTGGAACCTGCAGAGGTTGAATGGACGGATCTTCGCGCTGGGAAGATTTCTGTCAAAGTCTGTGGAGAGGTCTCTCCTATTCTTCAAGATCCTTCGAAAAGCCCTCGCTAAGAGGAAGGGTACAAGGAAGGCAGTGGAGTGGGATGGCTACTGTGCAAGAGCTTTTGACTAGTTGAAGGCTTACCTGCAAAGCCCACCACTGCTCGCAAAGCCCGAAGAAGGAGAGCAGCTCGGCCTCTATCTCGCCACCACTGATGAAGATGTAAGCTCGGTCCTAGTAAAGGAGGACGAGGGCATCTAGAGGCCGGTCTACTATGCCAGCCGAGTGCTCCGAGACGTAGAGACTTGGTAAACCCCATCGAGAAGATTGCCTACTACCTGGTTCTGACTGCAAGGAAGCTCCGACCATACTTCCAGGTGCACACCATTGTCGTCTACATGAGCTCGCCACTGGAAAAGAACTTAAGAAGGCTGGAAAGATCAGGTCGAATGCTAAATTGGACTGTCGAGCTCAGCGAGTTCGACATCATCTACAAGCCAAGGGCAATAATCAAGGGGCAAGCACTAGCAGACTTTGTGGCGGAGTGCACTATGGAAGAGAATGGTGAAGCTTCGCCCAACGACTGCCTGGAAGCAGAACCGTAGTAGCTCGCCTACGAAAGTCCTCCCTCTCCATCAACCCAGTCTGACGGCGAACAATGGGTCGTCTACGTCGACGGATCGGCCACAGCGTCGGGGAGTGAAACCAACATTGTAATAGAGACTCCGGAGGGGAGCCTATTGGAGTACGCCCTTCGCTTTAACTTTTCGGCAACCAATAATGTGGCGGAGTATGAGGCCGCCCTCAACGGCCTAAAGCTCTGACGGGCACTTGGAGCGACGAATGTGTTGTTGATCAGCGACGCAAGGTTGGTCGTTTAGCAAATTGAAGGAAGCTTCGAGGCGATGGAAGAACTGATGAAGCGTTACCTGAAGTGCGACCGGGCCGAACTCCTCAAATTTAGGAAAGCAGCGGTCCAACATCTACCAAGGTCGAACAATCTCTACATCAATGCCCTCTAAAAGCTGGCTTCGTCTTCTTCGGCAGAGATTGGGAAATCCATCTACATTGAGAACTTATTGACACCCAGTATTGAGGAGGTCGAACTGATGTGCATCGACCAAGAGCGGTTGTGGATGAGCCCGATCATCGCCTATTTGAAGACCGGAGCCCTACCAGAAGATAGGCTTGAGACGCGGAAGACCGAGAGATGGGCTTTGTCGTTCGTGATATTTGGCGACGTACTCTACTGAAAGCGTCACGAAAAGAACGACGTACTGCCCTACTTAAAGTGTCGTGGGCCGAGAAGAGCTGAGGAAGTCATCCGCAAAATACATGAAAGATTCTGCAGGAATCATCATGGTGGTCGCACCCTGGCACATAAGGAAGTCCGGCAGTGCTACTATTGGCCGACCATACTGAAGGACGCGATCGACTTTGTCAAGCAGTGCGAGGAATGCCAGAAATTCTTCAAGCATACAAAGGCTCCTCCCGTCGACCTAATTCCCATTCTCACCCGGTCCCATTTGCCAAGTGGGCCTCGACATCCTCAGATCGTTCCCAATAGCACCCGGAGGAAGGAAATTCCTAGTTGTCGTCGTCGACTACTTCACCAAGTGGATCGAAGCGGAGCCCCTAGCACACATTACCTCAAAAGACACGAAGAACTTCATCTGGAAGTCTATCATATGCCACTTTAGGATACACCGCTCCATTGTGACAGACAACGGGACGCAATTCGACTCCGCGGACTTCAGAGAATTCTGCTCAGATTGGGGCGTCAACCTTCACTTCGCCTCTATAGCACACCCACAGTGCAATGGCATGGCCGAGGCAGCGAACAAGTTAATCCTTGAACCCTTGAAGAAGAAGGCCGGCAACGCTCCTGGATCTTGGCCTGACGAGCTACTCGTCATCTTTGGTCTTACTGCACAACATGTAAGGCTTCAACTGGTGATAGCCCCTTCATGCTACTATATGGGGCAGAAGCTGTCGTCCCAGTGGAGGTCAGCAAACAATCTCTCCGCCTCCAGAACTTTGACAAACAAGCGAATGAAGAAGGCCTCGACCTCAACCCGAACTCTTCAATGAGGTAACGGATCGTGCTCTAACATGTCTTATCAAGCACAGACAAAGGATGGCGAGGTACTACAACTCTTGGGTGAGGAAGTGAAGCTTCAAAGTCGGCGACCTCGTCCTCAGGGACGCCACCTTCAAACCCGAGATCGACCGTCGCAGAAAGCTCTCCGTCAAATGGGAGGGCCCCTACAAAATAGCAGACATTGTGGGACTCGCGATCTACATTTTGGCGAACATGGAGGGCGAAGAATTAGCTCATCCGTGGAACGCCCAACATTTACTTAAGTACTATCAATAAAATTTGTGATTTTATGTTTGTACAAACAATGTGTTGTCTGAATGAAAGTTTTAGATCCCCTCCAAGATAGAACACGCCTCCATAAAGGCCGTCTTAATCATCCGGGGTAGGCTACCCCGCTACAAGTAAACTCTTGTGTTTTCATTTGTACATACGTATTATGCGAACTAAAATTGTAGCTCGCCACCCGAACCGGAGCAAAAATGCCGGGTAGGCGACGGCCCAATACCCGCCCTCTCAAAGACCTCCGGAGCAGCTCGCTCACCAACAGAGGCCGCGGGGTCGGCTTCAGCCCATTCGTCAAACAGCCCTAAGGGTCTGGGGATGGCCTCAGGAGCATCCCCCACCCGAAGGAAGTCCAGGGCAGGCCTCCGAAGTTGCGCCCCTGATAGGTTGCCATAGAGCCCTAAGGGTCTGGGGATTGCCACTGGAGCATCCCCCACCTAAAGGAAGTCCGGGACATGCCTCCGAAGCTGCGCCCCCGATAGGTCACCAGGAGACCTAAGGGTCTGGGGATTGCCTCCAGAGCGTCCCCCACCGGAAGGACGTCCAGGGCAGGTCTCCGAAGCTGTGCCCCCGATAGTTCACCGTAGAGCCCTAAGGGTCTGGGGATGGCCTCCGAAGCGTCCCCCACCCGAAGGAAGTCCGGGGCAGGCCTCCAAAGCTGCGCCCCTGACCGGTCGTCCTAGAGCCCTAAGGGTCTGGGGATTGCCTCTGGAGTGTCCCCCACCGGAAGGAAGTCCGAGGCAAGCCTCCGAAGCTGCGCCCCCGATAGGTTACTATAGAGCCCTAAGGGTCTGTGGATGGCCTCTGAAGCGTCTGCCACCCGAAGGAAGTCCGGGGCAGGCCTACAAAGCTGTACCCCCGATAGGACGCCATAGAGCCCTAAGAGTCAAGGGATTGCCTCCGGAGCGTCCTTCACCCGAAGGAAGTCCGGGGCAGGCCTCCGAAGCTGCACCCCTGATAGGTCGCCATAGATCTCTAACGGTCTAGGGATTGCCTCCGGAGCGTCCCCCACTCGAAGGAAGTCCGGGGTAGGCCTCCGAAGCTGCGCCCCCGATAGGTCGCCATAGAGCCCTAAGGGTCAGGGGATTGCCTCCGGAGCATCCTCCACTCGAAGGAAGTCCAGGGCAGGCCTTCGAAGCTACGCCCCCGATAGGTCGCTATAGAGCCATAAGGGTCTGGGGATTGCCTCCAGAGCGTCCTCCACCCGAAGGAAGTCCGGGCAGGCCTCCAAAGCTGCTCCCTCGATAGGTCGCCATGAAGCCCTAAGGGTCTAGGGTTGGCCTCCGAAGCGTCCTCCACCCAAAGGAAGTCTAGGGCAGGCCTTCGAAGCTGTTCCCTCGATAGGTCACCATAGAGCCCTAAGAGTCTGGGGATTGCCTCCGGAGCATCCCCACCCGAAGGAAGTTCGGGGCAAGCCTCCGAAGCTCCGCCCCCGATAGGTCGCCATAGAGCCCTAAGGGTTTAGGGATTGCCTCTGGAGCGTCCCCCACCCAAAGAAAGTCTGGGGTAGGCCTCCGAAGCTGTGCCCCTGATAGGTCTCCAAAGAGCCCTAAGGGTCTGGGGATTACCTCTAGAGCGTCCCCCCCACCCGAAGGAAGTCCAGGGCAGGCCTCTGAAGCTGCGCCCCCGATAGGTCTCTATAGAGCCCTAAAGGTCTGGGAATTACATCCGGAGCGTCCCCCACCCGAAGGAAGTCCAGGGCAGGCCTCCGAAGCTGTGCCCTCTATAGGTCGCCATAGAGCCCTAAGGGTCTGGGGATTGCCTCCGGAGCATCCCCCACCCGAAGGAAGTCCGGGGCAGGCCTCCGAAGCTGTGCCCTCGATAGTTTGCCATAGAGCCCTAAGGGTCTGGGGATCGCCTCTGAAGCGCCCCCACCCGAAGGAAGTCCGGGGCAGGCCTCCGAAGCCATGCCCCCGATAGGTCGCCAAGATTTGCAGATGGCCTTCATACTGCCCCTATTCTATGAAAGTCCGAGGCGGGCTCCCCAAACGCTCTGACGACGGCCCACTAAGGAACCACGCCGACGCAACTTCACAAAGAATGACTCTACAACACTCCGCTTCTCCTCACTCTTAGGCTCTCCCAAGCAAAAAGTTGGGGGCATATAAGTACATACATGCACAAACAAGCACAAAGACAAATGAGTCGAAGTACCTCGAAGGTGATATCTTTCATTAAATTAAAAGTATTTACACTAAGTTTCTTTCAAAACATATATACAAGTCCTAAGCCTAGCCCCAAGATCGGCCCTACATATGCCCCCGAATAGTTAACTACGACGCCTCTACTCGGCCGCCGACCTCCTCTCCTCTGCTGGCACCTCCACCTTAGTCTCAGCCGGACTCGCCGCTGCGACCTCCCCCTGACCATCCACATCGACTGCCGCTTGATCGTCGGCCGACGGACCTGCTTCCCTGATGTCCTCTGCTTCCTCGCCATTTAAGGCCACCAACAATGAGGAGAAGGTGACCTCCAGCTTGGGATGCAGCCTCTTTAGTCTCTTCTCCGCCCTCCCAAGGCCCGCTTGCAGGCCCGCTTGCCAGCCCTCCTCCATGCTCTTGGCCCACACATCTTTCATGATGGGAAGGAGCTAGTCAATCTGATATTTGCCGATAGCGTCCGCCTTCAGGGCTTCCAGATCGATTCTCTTCAGCTCAGCCACCTGTTGCTTGAGCTCGGTGATCTCCCTCGCCTTTGCCTCCACCTCCACGGCATGGGCATTCATCGCAACGACCCTTCGGGCCTCCGTGTCCTCAAGCCACCGTCCCAGCTCATCTCAGATCTTTCACTGCTTCTCGGTCTCCTCTTTCTGGGTCGCGTAGTACCTGCAGACTTCCTCCATCTTCTCCTCCCTGTTCTGCAGCCTCTCCACGACCTGCTTGAGTTCGGCCTCCTTCTCCTGCAGCTTATATGTGGCCGCCTTGAGCTCCGTCTTCTTCCTCCCCAGGGTCGCCTTGAGTTTGGCCACATTAGTGTGGCGCTGTAGGAACGTTATTGTCGCCACAGCCTACAAAAAGAGCAAAGTACATAAGCCCGCATGAAGAAATGAAGACCGGCAATATGAGCGGAGAGAATAACTAACCTGCATGTTGTGCCAAACCGCAATATCACAGAGGTGCTCGGCTCCGATATCATACAGGAACTCCCAGTCCCTCGACAGCAGATAGTTCTCTGCCAAACGAGCTGCAACCCCGGCGTCCTCGAACAGCGACTCCTGGGCACCTACCCAGAAGCTCGGCGTAAAAAGATCATGTCTTGACATGTTTTGCACTATACGTGTATTCTACTGTGTGCACGTGGTATTTCTATCTATGATGCATATGTAGGCATGAAATAAACGTAGATATCGATGTATGTAACGTAATGCAAGGGGGATTGGACCGTAATACGTGGCTAAGAGACGAGAAAGCGAGATTGAGTGCGGGAGAAGTGTGAAAGACGCCATAGGTGCAAAACAACAGAAATGTGTTGGACGTGTGTGCGTGGTGCATGTATGCATGTGTAGGCATGCATGGATATGTGTATAGAAGCCATGCAAGTGTCAAAGGGGTTAGGGATCAATGGAAACCCCCATAAGTTTTTAGAAAAGTGAGGGGCAAAACAGTCATTTGGATTAAAGCTGCTGTGCGTACATACTAGAGTGGTGTGTGCATAAAGTAATGGCAAACTTGTAAATACCCATAAGTTGGGGGTATCCTGGTCATTTTCTCCATGAAATATTCATTCTTGCAAGAGAAGAAAAGAGAAGAAAAGAGTGGAGAAACCTAGAAAATTCCCTCTTTCTCTCATTTTTTTCCATCATTTCCTCTCTCCCTTCTCCCCTCCATGTTGGCTAGCCACCCCCCACCCCCCATGGCCGAAATTCCTCCAGCCACAAAAAAAAGGAGGAGGAGGAGGAGGAAGAAGAAGAAGAAGAAGAAGAGAAGAGAAGGAAAAAGAGAAAGGAACCCCTAGCTTGGAGAAGAATGTTCATGAAGTTAGGAGGCATGGAGATGAAGCTTAGGGCTTGGAAAAAATTCATCTTGAGGTAGGAATCCCTTTTCTAATGGTTTATTATGTTAGTAGGGGTTAAATCAATGTAGTTTCATGTAATCATCATGCAGATTTTTAAGGACAGATTCTGTTGCATGTTCATATGAGCATATCTCTTAATTTAGGGATAAATGAATTCTAAAAAATATATATACATGTAGATATTGAAGTCCCACCCCAAAATCATATAAATTTTGATATATGTGCAATTCAGAAATTAGGAGTAAAAATTCCATCTTTATAACATGTCTGTTTGATCTTCAGTCTTGACACAGTTCAGAATAATTGATCTAAATAGCTGCACACACAATGGAATTTTATGTTCTTGGTCTCGTTGGAAACTTAACAAGTATATCTAGAATTTCATCAGAGTTCTTATATTTCGAAATTCTGGCTAAAACATGCCCAAAAACAGCAATCTTTATAGACTCTGAAATCTGTCTGGAAAACAGACTTGACACACTTCACCAAATAATTCACCATAAATCACCAAATTAATAATTTTGCATGAAATGTTAGCTGTGAATCAAGGAATAACATATCTACTACTTTCATTTGGGAAGTGTTGTCAAATTCTCACTGAACACTGATGGTGTATGGTCATTTGTGGTGACTGTTTACAATTTCCAGCAAGCTGAAATGTATAAGAGATGTTATAACTATGACTTGATGTTAAATTTTTCCTCTATTATGCATGTGCATTGTTATTGCTTGAAGTAGGGGTTCATTGTGATAATTGATCTTGGATTTACTCATGTTATAATGGCTATGTTAATGATTCCATCATGTGTTCAATGAAATGCCTCAATGAAGGCAATATCCGATAATTTGAGTAACGTGCATGTGTTAGTGTTGGACTTGAGCCACATTGATAATTGGTGAAGTTTAGAGACTTGAATGGCATGGGTACATTGTAATTGTGAATGGATGATGTGTTGTGATAGATGGCATATCACGTGAGTGCGTGACCCTATGTTTAATGATGGACGACTAAGGTGATATGTCCACCATGCCATCATGACCCCTAACGTGTTACGTATGATGTTAAATTACAAAATTGGATATGTCTCAATCCTCTCTAATGAGGGTGAGTTAGTAGAACCCGGGTTTAGGTGGGATTTGAGTAAATTGTGGATATGCGGCCTGGACTGAGAAGTTGGGGGAAGTGATTATGTGATATGTGATATGTATACCCACTCGCCTTTACCGAGAGTGAGGGGATATTTATACCCACTTGCCTTTACCGGGAGTGGAAGGGGCATACGGAGGTTGTGTTATTATGTGGAGATCCTCACTCCTGCCAAGGACGTGGGAGCTGAGAGGCCCGGTGTCGTACAGTGCCCGTGTCCACTGCGCCGTATGCTATATTCACCCCAAATTTGGGGTGATGTCCAAGTCCTGGTATCACACAGTTTACCCAAGTTTCCAATTAATTCAATTAATTAATTCAATTATAAAATGAGAATTCGGCATGTTACTCCTACTGCTGGCAGCACTTCTCTATACTTGTATTGATGTGACACTGTGCACTTGTAGTTGCATTGTGGTTCCCTTCCTTATATATTATTTGTAACACTAACACTCTTTTGCAGCAATTCACTCCCTAACGGCAGGTACGTCTCTATCTCATTTGCTGTTACGTCATATTGTGGTATACCTTACTTTATGCTATTGCACTTAGCCCCCATGATCATACCTTAATTTATAACCAGAGTAATTAAACTAGTAACAACATAATTTACCATTAGCGTTGGGATATCCTACTGGGGCACGCATTACTCTCCTTTTTCAGGTGGTAGCAGGCAAGGTCTTCATCAGTTAGCTTGAAGATGGAGAGTGGGTAGTTTAGGGAGTTGAGATGTACTCTTGGATAGTGGAGTTGGCAGTGTCCTTTGGAGGTGTAACTTGAGTTTAAAATTTATTGATGCATATTGATACCTGATGTTGCATTGGCCCTTATATTACAGATGTGAAATTGTGCATGTACTCTTTGTGATGTTGTATAATTAGAATGTGATGTCCTTGTTGTTATATATAGAGCATTACATGTACTATCCAAGCATGTGTGCAGTGGCATGCCTCTGTCTTCATCATCTCTCTTCTATTCCTTTTCTTCATCACCTCTACTCTTCAGGATACTTGGAAAAAAAATTTAGAAGCGTAGGGTATTCTGGAGATCAGGGCATGACAGTTTTTGGTGGCCCATGTGGATCACTGCATTGTGATGTGCGTAAGGATAGTACATGTAATGCTTTAGTAGGTGATTGGGATACATTAGCCTAGGGTGGGTAGGGACCTTAGAGCCTTAAGTGATCCACCCTTAAACTCCTAGCTTAGGAGGTCAGGGGATGGACTTCCTTCAGTGGAGTATACTATAGATGTATATTTGTTGGTATTAGTGTATACATATATAATAATGAGAATTTGTGTATATAAATGTAGTTGTTGTACTTTGATAATTGAATTATATACATCGCATGTCTCATTGTATTCGGTAAATATATATAATTATATTTGAATGGCATGGAAGTTGCATGTATGGATAGGTATGGGCGTATATACTAGGTGTGCAAGTGCTTGAGTATATGTATATGTTATGTCTCTATATAAATAGAAGATACGGAGTGTGAAGGTATGTGGCATACTTGTGTGACTTTGAGGTATAGGTGATATGTATATGTTTATTGGTGGATGTATACGTGGATATGTATAAGCTAGCGGCGACATATACCTTGTAGGGGTGTGAGTGAAGATATGTACGTATGAGATGTGAGTGCATGTAAGTATTTTCCTATCTATTACATTATGATTGTGTTCCCGTGTGGGGAAGTACTAAGGTGTGTATATCTAATCTTGTGCGGATGGAGTGCTGGAATGTCCATATTGTCTCGTGGACATATGGGGAGAAGGTGTATATGTGTGAATATATGTGTACTTGTATAAGTAAGTGGTGTAGATATAGGTATGGGATACTGGTACATATATATTGCTATTGTTGCATTACTGGGGTATGAATTCTTAATGTGTTAAAATTTTAAATAACTGTGCGTATGTGTATGTGCTGCATATGTGCTTATATGAACTGGTATATTATCTTAATTTGGTATATGGTTGTGGATTGTATTATTACGTGAAGATAGGTGTTGTGCTATGGCCATATATGGTGCGTATGTAGAAATATAGATAAGTAATGGACGTATGGATAATACGAGTAATGCTCCCGAGTGTTTGGGATAGATGCGTCTTGAGGTGGCTATTGGTGCTTTAGACTCGTCCAGCCTAAGCTTAAACTCTTAGCTCTATACCATGCCTAATATGGGATAGTGATATAAGTGTGACGTGTATCATTTGTAGAATGTGATGAATGTAAGGATTCGAGATTATACAGTGCATGTATAAGTGGAATGGCTATGGGTTTGCATAGTTATATGGAGTTATGGTATATCTATATATGTGTGTATACGCTTACCCATAGAATGGTATCCATAGGGCCATTTGAATGTATATGTAGTGCATGTATCCTTTCCGTATATAGTGGCATAAGGGGGGATTGTGTATTGGTATATGAGATACTTTTATGAATGTAGGTGTGTTGCAGCTGGCGTGGTGTGACTGTGTATATATGTTATTGAATGTGTATTGGTGTATGTCTTATGAGTGGTTCTATGTATATGTATGTGAATGATCCCTATTGTGATATGCATGTATTAGTATATGAATGTATACGTATATGGGGTGTGACTACCTACTGAATGTGTATGAATATTGAAGTACACTTATTAGTGTATGTACTAGTATACTAGTGAAAGTGTGGATATATTGTATGTTATGTATGTAGTGGTATGGGTAGCTACCGACTACCTGTTAGTATAGTTGAGTAGCTTGACTGTATAGGTGTAAAAGCAGGATATGTATGGTATGTGTATATGGGTGTGTGCCCATACATGGGAATGTATGTGCATGGTTGCATGGATCCTAATAGGTATATATGCATGTCCGTATACATACCTACTATTAGAATAATAATCTGGTGTGTATGAGCGAACGAGTATTAGGCTATGTGTAGGCTTAGATATCTATATATAGAATTGATACGTATACCTCTGCGTGTACATAATGAGTATGTGCATCCATGTGGTGTATTGGTTGATGTGTATATGTGCATAGGTATTATAATTGTATGGATTTCTATTATACATGTCACAATAAAGTGTATGGATATGTTCATGTATGTGAAATGTGTAGTAGGAGAATATGTACTGTTATGTATATAGGGTGAATGAATATATATACTGGTACATATCTTTGTTTGTTTATCTGTTGATCTATCCTATAGGGTTGTCTATCCGGGTGTATCTTGGTGAGCCTTGGATAAATGTATTCTTGTTTGTACAAGAGAATATATAGGTCTGTACCAGAGCATGTGTGTATGTGCATACATGTGCAATGTAAATGTAAATGTGATAGATATAGAATATATGTGTGCATATATATTTTGATGAATATAAGTGAATGAAACTGTTTGGTATGTAGGTATTGAGATGTGTGTGATTGTTTGCATATGTATACGCGTATGTGGGGGTGTATGTGGATATTTATAATTATTTGACTATCATGGCAGTATGTGCATAGGATGTGCAAAGGTAGTTATATATATAGCATATGGCATGGGATGTGTTATGTTTGTGCACTCTTGTGTGCATTGTGTGTGGTGTATGTGCCTATCTGTGTGAGGCAGTAGGTGCATCGCTATGAATGTGAGATTATGTTTATACTTATTTATAATTATGATTGCAGACCTAAGTGACTTGATCATACATATATTAGTGCGTGCACGTCGATGTATGTTGGATGTGACTAAATATTGTGCGTATGTAGATATTTATGTGCATATAATTATGGGTGAACTTATATGACTAAGTATTGAGTGTAGAGATCTGGTGTACATATGGTGTGACACCGTGATGGTCACCCTGTTTGTCAAGTTACATACGTAGATTGATGTGTATAGTGGTGTGTCTGTGCATGTATATAGACGTATATGTATATATATATATAAACAGCACTACTGAAAATGGCTTTTACCAACGTTTTTATGCTAATGTTTTAAAGAAACGTTGGTAAATGTCAATTGATATTTCGACATTTACCGGAGTTTATAAGAACGCCAACAAATGCTAGACTTTTACTAGCGTTTATAAGAACGTTGGTAAATGCTGGGCTTTTTCCGGCGCTTTTCGAAAAACGCAGGCAAATGCTGGATTTTTTCGACGCTTTTTTAAAACGTTGGAAAATGCTGGACTTTTACCAGTGCTTTCTGAAAAACACCGGCAAATGCTGGACTTTTTCCGACGATTTTTTTAAAACGTTGGGAAATACTGGACTTTTGCCAGCGCGTTCCGAAAAACGCCGGCAAATACTGGACTTTTCCTGACGCTTTTTTAAAACGTTGGAAAATGCTGGACTTTTGCCTGCACTATCCGAAAAACGTCGGCAAATGCTGGACTTTTCCCAACGCTTTTTTAAAATGCTGGGAAATGCTGGACTTTTGCCAGCGCTTTCCGAAAAACGTCGGTAAATGCTGGACTTTTTCCGACACTTTTTAAACGTTGGAAAATGCTGGAATTTTTTAAAACATTAAGATTACGTATCTGGTACTTTGAGTCCACTTTCATGCTACATTGCAACTCATATGTAATTGAGTGCGTGAAATCTAAACATCAGCCATCCATAGCAAATCTTTGGATCAAGTGAATGCCCTCGAGTGCAATCAATACCGAAAAGGGACTCGTCATTGTGTTTAATTTTGGTTTAGTAGCACTTAACTTGGAAACATCTGATTAAGCATGGAAACTAATGATGGACACCATCCATATTCAAATGTTTCAGAGTCAACGGATGGGGTCAATGATGGACAAAATTCTAGCGAACACATTCCTGATATGAGAAGTTTTCTTAAGTTGGTTAATGATAGCTCAAGTCCATTATATCCAGGGTATGAGAAATATTCTAAGTTATCATTTCTCTTACACCTTTTGCATATTAAATGCCTAAGTGGAATGCATGAGAGAAGTATTTTTCTATGTTGCTTGAATTTCTTAATGATGCATTTCCTAATATTGCATTGCCGACTTTAAATTACAAAGCATGGAAAGTGGTTAATCAACTTGGTTTTGGTGTTCAGAAAATTCATGCATGTCCAAATAATTACATATTGTATTGGGGTGATAGATCTAATTATCAATCATGTGATGTTTGTAAGGTATCACATTGGAAAGTTACAAAGGAAACTAGACCGATTCAGATCGAGTATAAAAGCCCATTCACGGCCCATGTTCTCGTTAGAACTGAGGATTCCTTAAGTAATTTTTCTTACCCACTGCCCAAAGTGGCCGTATATAAACTTCGCTCACTAAGTCGCTCAGTATCTTCCACAAAAACCCTAGCCCTAAAATCTCCCGCCACATATCCACTCCAAGACTAAAGCTCCAAAAATGGTCCGAATGACGAGCTCCGATAGATCGAAGGGCGAAGCGACGAAGAAGAGATCGATCTTTGTCATCGACTGCGCGAAGCCGGTGGAGGACAAGATCATGGACATTGCCTCCCTAGAGAAGTTCCTTCAGGAGCACATCAAGGTCGGCGGCGGCAAGGCCTGAGCTTTTGGAGACGCCGTCACTATCACCAGAGATAAGAGCAAGGTCACAGTCTCTTCTGAAGACCCGTTCCCAAAAAGGTAACAAAAGAGGAGATTATTTTAGTGCTAAATTTTTCTTTCTGTTGTTTATTTGGATTTAAAATGTAGATATGTCATTTGTGCTTTAAGGTTTCAGAATTTGTAAATTAAGGCAAATTAGCATGCTACTCGTAGTGACTATGTTAAAATGTAGAATTTTGCTTTCGGTCATTGGGCTTGCTTTAAGTTTACTTCTATTTGGATCTAAAATGTAGAAACTACAGTTTTTGTTGGTTGCTTGTAGTTTTCAGGATGTGCGTTTCGTGCGCAGCTATTGAGATAGATACGGGTCGAGAGCTTACTAGATATATTGAGCAATTGAAACTTGGTCACCTTTGTTAAAACTCATTATCAGATTATAAAATGTTATATTTATAAAGACCATTTGTGAGATTGTAGAATGTTATATTTATATGCATATGCATGAGAAATGATATGTAATATTACGCTATAGAACATGTCTTTATAATCTGAAATGATCTTGCTTGTAGCCTTCTTTTTTTTAAATAAAAAAGCATTCTATTAGTAAGACTTTTGATGTGCTGACATATGCTATCCATTTGGTTTCTTAGGAGGGACGACATAGATTGCAACACCTTTCAACAATTGAAATGTTTGTTTTGGTCCTTACGCTCATTGATCAATTAGTCTTAATTAAGGGATTTTATATTCACTTAATTTAGATTATCAAAATTTTCAAAGCTCTCTCTATGCTTGATGTCATATAAAGCGATAGAAAAGCCTTTGTGGGGAAAAAGGAGGATGTAATAATGCAAAGACAAATACAACTTAAATTTTTCCTTCCCTTTTTCGTTTTTGCTCTCTTTGAACAGCCAGACATGAGAAAGTAAATCATTGGTTTTTAACAAAAATGTGTGTGGAATCATGGATTAATTATTAAACAATTATTAATCACCAACTAAATTTGTTCTGTGTCTTTGCTCGACTCTCTAATACATTTAATATTTGCATCATTTTTATCTTTTCAATCTTTTTGCATCGTATATGTGAAATGGTGTATTTAAATTTGTATGCATATTCAATTTTCTCATTGTCTATCTTGTACCCAAATCTGAACGGGATATGTATTCATAAAGTTTTAAAAGAAGTCGGCAATGTCCCAGTAAAGTGAAAAAAAAGTAGCCGAAGTTATGGCTTTTGTTGAAGAAAATAGTGCATATGAGACAATTTCCATGCCAAGAACTATTAAATTTTTGGGAGAATGCTCTTCACTTCAATGACAATCCTAATCTCCACTTTCAGGCAAAAGAGCTGAATCACAGCAGAGATCTTTACCTTCAGAAGTACCCAAAATTGAAGTTAAGAATTGTAGATGAAAGTAGCTTAGCAGCAGCTGTGGTTCTCAACAACATTCTACCGGAAACAACCCAAGTTCTCCTTAAAGGCCAGCTCTCCAAGGTGGCTTTAGCAACAGCTGAAGCATTATGCAAGAAAGGTGTCCATGTATATGGTATTCTATGTAAGTACAAATTTCATTTATTAGATCTTTGCATTTCCCTGATGATAGCAATATTTAGGTGTGCTCAATGGATGAACATTTAATAGTATAATTTCTCTTCATTAGTGACATTGTTTTGAGCTAACAGTCAGTTTTATCTGCGTGCAGATTCTGAAGATGATTAAAATGCCAAACTTTCCCCAGCTGTAGCCATGTAACAAACATTCTGAATTAGATGAAGTTTTTAGAAGTAAAGACTTTGAGCCAAATACTTGGAGTGAAGACGGAAATTGCTATCATTGCTTTCTTTTCGAAAACTTCGGCATTGCATTTTAACTGTAGGATTGTTTAGCAAATGTGGTCTACTCTCCATTATTGTCCTCTAGTTGTTGTAATTGTTGATGATTTAGAAGCATTTAAACTTTTTAACAGTACTGCCAAGTATTACAAAACAATATTAAGCTTATCGAGTATTTTTCTGGGTTTCTTTTTTCAAACTCTTGCAAGGTTTGATGATCATGTTTCAATCTTATGTGTGTGTTGGTGAGGAGAATGAGAAATTACATTTATTTTCTATTGTTATTTCATCTATTCATATGGAATTACACAAAGAAATGCATGTGTGAGCGCTTAACTTATTGATTTCTACATTTAAGAAACATAATATTGACATTTTATTAAAATACATTTGTATTTAATTTGTATCATAGTCATTTCCCAACGATTCAATAAAACGCCAGGGAATGTCTTGGGCATTTCCCAACGTTTCAAGCAAACGTCGGAAAATGTTTTGGCATTTCTCAACGTTTCAAGCAAACGCCGGAAAATGTCTTGGCATTTACCAACATTTCAAGAAAACGCCGGGAAATGTCTTGGCATTTACCAACGTTTCAAGAAAACGGCGGGGAATATCTTGAGCATTTACCAACGTTTCAAGAAAACGCCGGGGAATGTCTTGGCATTTTCCAACGTTTCAAGAAAACACCAGAGAATGTCTTGGCATTTTTCAATGTTTCAAGTGAACGCCGAGGAATGTCTTGGGCTTTTTCTAACGTTTCAAGAAAACGTCGGGAAATGTATTGGCATTTTCCAACGTTTCAAGCAAATGTCGGGGAATGTCTTGGGCATTTCCCAGTGATTCAAAAAACACCGGGAAATGTCTT
>JAULAV010005455.1:0-25033 GCA_030789695.1 Scilla litardierei
CGGCTATATTGTGATACATGGTTTTTTCTGTACAAAAATACTTTGAAATCATTTCAAAGCTATTATATAATAATTTAAAACATTTTAATACAATTTAAAAAAAATTCTATCATATTTATGTGTGTGTAGCTGATGCGCCCAGAATTAACCTCAAAACCCACCTAGTTATGACACGAATTACACGGAGATAAATCTCCACTAACAGTGCCAAAGGCAAGATGTGTTCCTAAATTAACCCCAGAAATTACCACAAGTGCACGGTGTCAGGCTTTGAAGTATATAAAGATGTCGAACCCACGTGGAGGCGATGCTTATAGACTTGGGTATTTTCTAGATCTTAGAACAATGTCTGCTGGCGTACTCAAGTTGGTTATCACGGTTATCTCTCAAGAAGGTTGTGAACAATATAAAAAGACTAGGGCGTTAGGAGTCACCACTAGGATCGTCGGATATCGATGTTATGTTAGAATTCTTACGTTGAATTGGCTTTATTAGGAAGAGATTGTCGCATCTAAGATGTATAACCATGGCCAACTGTCATTGTACCATTCGTCTAACGTATCCCGTATTTGGTCCCACTGTCGTGGATAGCCTCACACGCGATCCGTGCATTATGATCGACAACTATTCTAAATCTCTACTCATACAACTATCGTGGATCAGAGCTTCGATCTGTGAATTGGTGGCTCTCATCGATGCTACTGTCGTAGTCATCAATTAGTAATAGAGGACGCTGGTGGAAACCATCAAAGTGCGTGCCACTGTTGTGGTCACGAACCCTAATTGAATTCACTAACGTGCCTAATTAAGTTCATAGGATACTCCTTAAGCGCGTGTGCCACTGTCGTGGTCACAATCCCAGTACGAGATCTCCTACAAACTTGGCTGGACAACCAAAACACATCCTTTTTAGCCAAAAAAAATATAAAAATCCCATCTTTACATCTAAATCCTAAGATCCTAGGGCTAATCCATCAGCCTAGATAAGACTACTCATGGATCATAGAAATAGCAATGAAAGATTTAACGAAAGCAAGAGAATTCATCATAGCAATAGAAGACATCAAATAAATCATGAGGATTTGAAATGTTACCAAAACGTCATAGGGTGATAGATAATCATAGAGAATTAAAAACCTTCAGGTTCCAAGCAAAAATATCCAATAAAAATCCAAGCTTTTTCTTCTACAAATTAGCAATGGCTATGAAACTCTCTCTAAAAACTAAACTCGAAAACTCTACTAAAGAAAATAACAAGCTCCCTAAAAATAAGGTTAAAATAGTGTTTAAATACAAGGGGTATGGACCCCATAAAATTCTGGAATCATGGGCAATCGGGCCCACCAAGCAATCTGGCCGCGACGCCCTACTCGGTTGAGTAGCTGTGCCGCTCGGTCGAGTGTGATACGGCTCCGCTTTGGCTGCTTCTTCAGCTTTGGGCTTTTGCGGGGCTACTCAGTCAAGTAGCCCCTCCACTCGATCGAGCTACAGTAGTCTAAAATTCTCTCCAAAACGCTGCTTTGTTTGGGCCTGGCTCGGTCGAGTAGAATGTCTGCTCGGTCGAGTCGCCATGCTAGCTTGGTCGAGCTACAGTGCTGGAGAATAGGCTTGAAATAGTCGTTCTGTTTGGAATCAGCTCGATCGAGTAGGAGCTCTGCTCGGTCGAGCGGGGCATATCAGTTGCGCTGGAGCTTTTAGAGCATCAGCTTGGTCGAGTGCTGAGCAGCTCGACCGAGCTGACTGGGAAATCCGACTACATTGCTTCTAAGGTTCTCAAATCTCGTTCTTTTCTCATCTACTCCTCCAATCTTCTTCGTCACCTTGACGAACACCCATGGAACCTTACCAATGATGCTCCGGATGTGTCGGATGTGTCCCTATTCCATAACTACTCTAATTCTCTCCAAAGTTCCTGAAAATCCACATTTCTATCCGAAACTCGAATAGGACATTAGAAGCGCGATAATATATGAAAATGTGAACTTTTGAAGGTGAATATGATATGAAATGATGCAGTAAATGCATGAAAAGTATGGGCACATCAAAATCCCCCAAGCTTACCTCTTACTCGTCCTCGAGGAAGGCGAATACGAGGCTCACCGGGTGATAAAAATAAGAAATAGAAAAAGAATACGAAGTGGAGAGAGGCGCTAGATTATTCGGTCAGATCTCAAGCTACAAGCTACATATCACGATACACCGAAAAGGAAACACATGCTATAGAGATTTCATAGCTTGTACGAACATGGTACTTGCAAGCTTTTAAGAACAAAGAAAAGGGATTCTCTAATTTCATGCAATCAATTCACATCCATGTCATGCACTTTATAGAATCTAATATACAAATGTTGGCGATGTACTTTTCAATCAAAAGTTATAAATGAAGCATATAAGAGTCACACCAAGCATGCAATAGAGAATGGAATAAATCAAGACATTTACAAATTCATATCAATTCATAAGAAGTCTTCATAGCTAAACTGTTTCGCTAAGTTTTAGCATTATCAAATATTCCCATTCATGCACAACTCCACTCTAATGTCGCACTCACTCATGTGGTCAAATAAATTCAACCCCCCCCCCAAAGTTTAGGTTGAGACTTCGCATCTAAAGGAAAAATATAGGAGAAATGGGATTTTTGCCTTGGTTTTTCCAAGTATTTTTGTGGCTCCTATAATAAGATATAGAAATATTTTTCTTTTCGTTTTAGACTTTTTGTTTCTCTTTTTTTTCCTTTTTGGATTTTTGTAGGAGCTAATTGATTTGTATTTTTTATTTTTGGCTCCTTTTGGCTTTTTGTACTTTTGGAGCTAACTTTTTTCCTTTGCTGGGGTTTTTGGGAAAGGCGCAATATAAGTAGTTGTAAGGGGTGAACTCAAATGACATGTAGAGAATAAAAAGATATGTGGAGAAAGAAATAATATAACACTCGGTTCACTCATAAGATGTGCACAAATGGTTCAATAAGGTAATACATCAACTAAAGCTCATATGTAAGCATGAATATTCTCAATCATTTCAATAAATAGTGAAGTCAAGTAGTAAAGTATACAATCATATCAGGCATGTAACAGAAGGTGAACAGTATAATAATACGTATGCTTCAGATATACTAATGATGTGTGAATCTTGGTACATTTCAAACAAAAGCATACTAAAACATTACTGCATATATTCAGCTTCAATACATATCATGCATTCACTTAGAGAAATCATCAAAAGAAATATATATGCAAGCACATGTAGATATCAAGATGCCGAAATACTCTAAAATAGCATGACAAGGGTAATAAGCATCGTAAAAGCTGCTAAAGCTACAAAAGATATCATCATATGGAATATATCTTGCAGGGAAGAAAAAGGTAGAAAATGGGCAAGCATGCAACCATACTAAAAGATGGAAAATATGATGCTAAAAAGAAAAAATAAAGTGTTGGAAAATGAGTGGAAAATAAAATAATAAAAGGAGTAAAATGAAAGGAAAAGGATAAAAATATAAATAAAAACGATAGCGCTCATCCCCCAAGCTAAACGCAGCAGTGTCCTCACTGCTAAGAACATGCATGCTAGGAGGGAAAATAATGCTAGGGTGGGTCGAGTGGGTAAAAATAGGAAAACTAAAACTATGCAGATAAACGGTATAAATGCAAATGCATGTACTAATGTCTATAGTATGTATAAGCACGCAGATGATGTACATGATGCAGTGATGCAAGATGGATATATGCAGATGGACATGGTGGGTCCTCCCTGAAGCTAAATAAGTGCTAGGCCCTGAAAAGATAGATGGGCTCAGAAATGGTATGGGGTACACGAGCAAAAATAGAACTCAAGTAGCGGCATCACCTCTGTGGGTGATGGTGGGTCCGACTGCTGAGGACCAGAAGAAAGAACAACAGGCGGTTCCACAAGTGTAAGGACAGGTGTGTCTACGAGTGTGAGAATGGCTGTGTCAACAACTGCAAGGACATGAGGGTCAACAACTGGTGGGTCCACTAAAGGTGCAACCGACTCTACAGAAGATGTGACATGCCCTGCAGAAGCTTGAGCAATAGGCTCAGAGAGTGGCAGGAACAGACGTGCCCTCAGGTCCGGGCACGGAAGAAGGTGTGGCAGTGGCCTCGAGGATAGAGGTGTGGACAGCCCCGGGGATCACTGCGGTGGTGGTGGTGGTGGTGGTGGTGGCACTGACAGAAGTAAGGACAGAAGTGCTCACCAGTGGTGCGGTAGTGGTGGTGGAAGTGCTGGCAGGCTCATCATCAGAACTAAGCTGCCAGTTCTCGTTGACATACTCGACGGCGGTCTGGGCAGCTGGTTGGGCAGAAGGCTCAAGGACGTGGATGGCTGGGATGGGATGAATGCCAGGAAGGAGCCAGTGAAGCATGACTGGCTCTATCTGTGTGAGATCGGGGCGGGGTAGATACATGTGATACTCGCGGCGGGTGCCTAGAAGATAGATCCAGTGGCACTCACCATGGGGTCTGATGATGTGCATGCGAGCAAGCACATCTGTGTCAAGTCTGGTAGGCCCGGGTGCTACCACTAGATCGACTGGGAGTGCAAGGCCGAGCATCAGAGCGAAAATGGTGAAGAAACCACCGCAACAGATATCTGTGGTGGCGGGGGCCTGGAGAAGAAGGCGGTGGCACAGCCAGCAGGCTGTGTCGGACAATAAGAATGGGTGGAGTGTGCCGTCGGGCCACCGTCTAATGGTGCAGGTCATCCCCATAAGGTGTGCAAGCTCTGGAAAGGAAAGGGTCTTGACCTCAGGTCTGGAGAAGACGATGGTGGTGATGTGGCCCTGGGCGTATCAGAGGCAGGGGTGGATAATGGAGGATAACTTCGCCCTACTAGGGCTGAACCGCGGAGACCTGAAATCTGGCACCAGGACCCCTTGGCATCAAATGAGCCGAGCTCAGCATCAAGAGAGTAGGTCCAGCCTGGGTCGGTGATATGGGGAAATGGAAGTGGGCATGGATCATGTCGAATGTGACGAAAACATCACGATCTAGCAGCCAGAAACGAATAGCGTCCCCCTCCCTGACGATAGAGCTCATCGCCTCATAGGTGAGGCGAGTGTATGTGCAGGCATGTATTGTCAGGAAGTGGCCCCATCCTATGGTCTGGTAGAGGTGCTGGGCACCATGAATGATGCCCATGCTCGTGAGGGCGGTGATGGATGCGAAGCCGGTGGGGATGATGGGGCGGCATGATATAACCTCGAATCACACACGGTGAGCGGCATCATTGAAGACATTGTCATATGTCCTCAAAGTGTCTGTGGGTGGCTGTGGAGGCAGTGGAGGTGGCGTAGGACTGTGAGTGGCAGTGGTGCGTGGGGCCTCTAGTGCCAGAGGCGTGGGGGATGTGGAGCGTGAAGATGGTGGAGAAATGTAGAGAGAGGAGGGTGGAGAGAGATGTTGGATCCTGCCAAAACAGAGTTAGGATCGATAAATGAAGTTGAGACTTACACTTGCGTATGCGGCACGGTAGTCACAGAACTTCGCCTTCGGATTCGCCACGACGGATCGAGTCTTCTCACGAACGGAGTAAGGCTACTAAATCCACAATCTAAATCTCTACTTTTAGATTAAGAACTTGGATAAAGAGAAAGGAAGGATTTCGGCAGAGCTTCGCTAGAATGAAATGCATGCAAGAATGCCATGCAAAAGTGTAAGGAAATGGCTAACCCTTGGGTCTTATTTATATCCCCCAAGGTAGTTATTTTAGGAGTAATTGTTCCTTTGGAACAATTTAACTAAGGTGTGCCATCATACATGGCACATTATAAGCTTAAGTTGTACCATATGTATGGTACAACATAAGCTTAAGATATTACCCCTTTATTAGCCATATGTCGCATGCACTTATGCACATATAATGCGACTTTCCCATCAATCTAGAGATCCTCTCCGCAAGGGAACATATTCCCTTTGCACACGACTTCGTGTACGCGACGTTCGAGGTCCGTATTCCCTCGTACATCCCCTACAAGGGTGTACTAACGTCTTCCATATCCAACAAGAGAGGGGTAGAAGAGGGGATGGAGAGGGAAGAGGGGGCATCAGACCGATCGAGTGGAGGGGCGACGCTCAGGCTGCGGCTGCGGCGAGTGCGGCAGACGATCGGACCGAGTGGATTATGGGAGTTAGGGCGTGGGAGCTCGGGTGCTGGGAAATTTTGATTTGGGGGCGATTTGGGCTGATCGAGGCAGATTTGGGGTTTTAATACCTCGATTTTTAATCGGTTTAAGTTTGGTGGGCCCCCTCTATTAATTGCTGCTCGGTCGAGCAGCACAGACTGCTCAATCGGGCTCAAAAGTTAGAAAATTTTCAAAATTTTGAAACCTAGAATACACCCAGCTACTCGACCTAGCTACTTACTCTGCTCAAACGAGCTGAATTAAAACAGAGTAGTGATTTTCAACTCTTCTTGCTCCTACTGTAACTCGACCGAGCAGGGTAGCTACTCGGTCGAGTCCAATTGGTTTCCAGAGCACCGTTTTCAGCACTTTTTGGACCCTACTGTAGCTCGATCGATCAGGATAGCTACTTGGTCGAGTCCAATTAGAAACAGAGTGCTCTTTTGGCCCTTCCTGTCAGCTTGCTGTAGCTCGACCGAGCAGGGTAGCTGCTCGGTCGAGTAGCCTCCTCTTGGCTCCCAAGCTGTGGCTCTATTAATTGTCTCCTTTCGGTTCCTTCTCCTCTTTTCCATCGTTTTCCACGCTCTTTCTATTTCTCACCTTTAGAGGGAAGAACACATCAGAAATGTTTATATTTTTGTATTTTCTAATTTTCTAATGAATTGAAAACATTTTTATTTTGGTTTTTGAATAGAAAGAAGATTAAACAGAAAGAAATAAAATTAAAAGAAAGAAAAATTCGGGTTGCCTTTCGATAAGCACTTGTTTAAAGTCGTAAGCTTGACTCCCTCAAGATTTTCAGTGACGCTCGTCGATGTTGGGCGCATATGAAATACGCCCGTTATGCTTCCCAATGAGGCCTTGCGGTGGAAGTTGTCATGCCTCTCCTCATTGACCGTCAGCGACTGAAAAGATCGTAGCCTCCAGTTGTTGATCAAGCAATGGTACACCCGTTGGCTCCTCGTCGAGTACTCGCAAGTAAGCGGCCAACGCCTTGTTGTGTACGACGTCACTGTCGTCGTCTAAGCTCGTTCTCATGGGGTCTTTAGAGATCTCCTCAATGGTATATTCTTCAGTAGCATCGTCCTCTAGAAGCTCTAAGTAGCTTGCATCCTCGCGTGGGAAGCGCTCCTTCATCTGCCTTTGGAGGTGGAACTTGACCTCATTGTTGCCAACATTCATAGATAGCGTCCCCGCACGGACGTCGATCAAGACTCCGGTCGTCTCCATGAATGGACGTCCCAAAATAATTTGAGAACTTCCATTCTCCAGCATGTCCATAATCAGGAAGTCTACCGACACGCATAGCCCTCCCGGTATTTGTAGGATGATGTCGCGTGCAATACCGACCGGGTAGGTAATAGATTGATCCACCAATTGGATGCTTATGCCAGTAGGCTCAAGTTCTGTTCCCGTACTTTACCTCTTGAAAATAGAGAGCATCATCAAACTAATGCTTGCCCCAAATCGATCAAAGCTCTATCAATAGGGGTTTCCCATATGGAGCATGGCACCGTGAAGCTTCCGGGATCCGACAACTTCTTAGGTAAGGAATTCTTGATGATGGAGATGCAACTATCCGCTAGCTTCACCGCTTCTTGCTTGCACTTCCCCGCTATTAGATCTTTCAAGAATTTTGCATAAGTGGGGATCTCCATAAGCGCATCCAAGAAGGAGATATTCAAGCGGATTCCCTTGAGGAGCTCTATGAACTTAGAATGCTTTTTCTCTAGCTTGGCCATGGCTAACCTCTGCGAATAAGGAGGTGGAGTTCGGCTTCCCTCTTCCTTGGCGGCTTCCTTTGGAATAGACTTTTCAGAAATAATAGGATCCACCGGTGCCGTGGTGATAGGAATGGACGGTATGGGAGGTGAAGCCTCCTTCTCTCCAATGGCATGTGGCCCCTCTGTAGCTTTCTCCTCATTCTCAGCCATAATAGTCTCTGAAATAGGAATCTCCTCCTCTTGAGTAGGAATAGATGATCTTTGGCCCACATTCTTAGAAACTGGCACCATCACAGTGTCAGTATTCTTTTCTCCTCTAGTAGTGATCGCTACCACCGCATTGGCATGGCCCCTCGGATTGGCTTAGGCTGAGATGGAAATCTCCCCGGAGTCTTTAGAAGTTGAGTCATTTGGGTGTTCAAACCGTCAATGGTAGCTTGAAGATTTCTAAAGTTGGCTGAAAATTCTTCATTGATCTTCGTTTGGCCGCTGATAAAAGCATCCAAGGTCGCCTCCAAGTTTGGTTTTTTCTCCACCGGTTGTTGATACTATTGTTGTTGCTGATAAGGCTGGCGATTATAGTAACCCGGCGGTCTGTAAGTCACAGATTGCTTAAATCCATATTGTTACTGATGTGGAGGTGGCCCTTGCTGTTGAGGGGGTTGTGGTGGCCTCTGTTGGGTTGGGGGTTGAAATGCTTTATTGGGGTTTCTATAAGAAAATCCAGGATGATTTCTCGCCGCCAGATTCTGCCATTGATTTCTCTCCTCTACTGCGATAACATTGACTTGATCCACCGGTAGGCCTGGTCCTTCGCATGACACTTCTATTGGGGCGTCCCCTTGCTCAACGTAGTCTTCGTGTGTAGTATATATTGGATCTCTAGAAGTGGTGGGAATAGTATCCAACCTCTGCTCTATCCTCGCAACCTGCTTGCAGAGAGTCTCGAGTTGCCCATCTAGATGTGTAGCTATCTTCACCTCGGTGCCCTTGATTGTCGAATGTTCGTCGCTCAATTGTTGGTTGTTGGAGGCCATTTGTTCCAACAATGATGTGGCCTCCTCAGGTGGCTTGGACAGTAGAGCGCCTTCAGCGGAGGTGTCAATAATCATTTTGGTATCCGGCTTGAGGCCATTGTAAAAGCTCAGAATAAGGTCCCAATCTGGGACACCTTGGTGGGGACACTGATGTTACAGATCATTAAATCTCTCCCAAGCTTCATATAGAGAATCCCGAGGAAACTGCTTAAAGTTTGTGATTGCCTCTCTGATCCTCACCGTTTTGGACGGTGGATAGAACTTGTTGATGAAGGCCAAGGCCAACTGCTCCGAAGTTGTGAAAGTATTCGTTGGGTGGGCTCTCAACCAATAAGCGACCTTGTCTCACAGAGTGAACGGAAATAATCTAAGCTTTATAGCATCGCCGCTCACATCCTTTACCTGGAAGGTGTTGCACTTTGCTAAGAAGAGGTCTATATGATGATGGGGTTCTCGTGCGTGTGCACATGAAAGGGATCCTGCTGCATAAGATTTATCAGCCCTGTCTTTAATTCAAAACTCACGGCCACCAGTTGCGGTCTCAAAATAGAAGAGAAGCTGTGTAAATTGGGCTGCAAATGATCTCTACTGTTGCCAGAACGTGGAGGAGTGTTAGTGTTACCCTCTGCCATTGGTTCTAAAAAAATATTATTCCCCTTTTCAGCTCTGAGTCTTCTTGATGTCCTTTCAATCTCGGTGTCAAATAATAATGGATCTTCAGAACCCCCGAGGCGAGTGTTCATGCACAAGCAAAAACTCATAGAAAAACCGTCAATAGCAAAGGAATAAAAGGAATAAAAATATGAAAAGACGAGAGATGGTAAGAGTTGCTTACAAGTTCTTCAATAAAGAAATAAACCCAAGTAATAATTGTTACCTCCCCGGCAATGGCGCCAAAAGCTTGATGCACCCAGAATTAACCTCAAACCCCACCTAGTTATGACACGAATTACACGGAGATAAATCCCCACTAACAGTGTTAAAGGCTAGATGTGTTCCTAGATTAACCCCAGAAATTACATTAAGTGTACGGTGTCAGAATTTGAAGTATAGAAAGATGTCGAACCCACAGGGAGGTGATGCTTGTAGACTTGGGTATTTTCTAGATCTTAGAACAATTTCAGCTGGCATTCTCAAGTTGGTTGTCACGTCTATCTCTCAAGAAGGTTGTGAACAATATAAAAAGACAAGGGCATTAGGAGGCGCCACTAGGATCGTCGGATATTGATGTTATGTTAGAATTCTTACGTTGATTTGGCTTTATTAGGAATACATTGTCGCATCTAAAATGTATAACTCATGGCCAACTGTCGTTGTACCATTCTTCTAAGGTATCATGTATTTGGCCCTACCGTTGTGGATAGCCTCACACACGACCATGCATTACGATCGACAACTATTCTAAATCTCTACGCATACCACTGTCGTGGATCAGAGCTTCCATCTGTGAATTGGTGGCTCTCAACGATGCTATTGTCGTAGCCATCAATTAGTAATATAGGACGCCGGTGGAAACCATCAAAGTGTGTGCCACTGTCGTGGTCACTAACCCTAATTGAATTCACTGACATCCCTAATTAAGTTCATAGGATACTCCTTAAGCGTGTGTGCCACTGTCATGGTCACGATTCCAGTACGAGATCTCCTACAAACTTGGCTGGATCAACCAAAACACATCCTTTTTTAGCCAAGAAAATATAAAAATCCCACCTTTACATCTAAATCCTAAGATCCTAGGGCTAATCCATCAGCCCTAGATAAGACTACTCATGGATCATAGAAATAGCAATGAAAGATTTAACGAAAGCAAGAGAATTCATCATCGCAATAGAAGACATCAAATAAAGCATAAGAATATTAGAAATCGTTACCAAAACATCGTAGGGTGATAGATAATCACAGAGAATTAAGAACCTTCAGATTCTAAGCAAAAATATCCAATAAAAATTCAAGCCTTTTCTTCTACAAATTAACGACAGCTATGAAACTGTCTCTAAAAACTAAACTCGAAAACTTTACTAAAGAAAATAATAAGCTCCCTAAAATAAGGTTAAAATCATGCTTAAATACAAGGGGTATGGACCCCATAAAATTCTAGAATCATCGGCAAACAGGCCCACCAAGCAGTCTGGCACGGTGCCCTACTCGGTCGAGTAGCGACGTCGCTCGGTCAAGCATGATACGACACCTCTTTGGATGCTTCTTCTGCTTTGGGCTTTTACGGTGTTACTCGGTCGAGTAGACCCTCCACTCGATCTAGCTACAGTAGTTTGAAATTCTCTCCAAAACGCTGCTCTGTTTGGGCATGGCTTGGTCGAGTAGAAGGTCTGCTCGGTCGAGTCGCCATGCTAGCTCGGTCGAGCTACAGTGCTAGAGAATAAGCTTGAAATAGTCGTTCTGTTTGGAATCAGCTCGGTCGAGTAGAAGCTTTGGTCGGTCGAGCAGGGCGTATCAGTGTTAAGCAGCTCGACCGAGCTGATTGGGAAATCAGACTCCATTGCTTCTAAGGTTCTCAAATCTCATTCTTTTCTCCTCTACTCCTCCAATCTTCTTCGTCACCTCGGTGAACACCCATGGAACCTTGCCACTGATGCTTCGGACGTGTCGGATGTGTCCATGTCCCATAATTGCTCCAATTCGCTCCAAAGTTCCTGAAAATCCACATTTCTATATGGAAATCAAATATGACGTTAGAAGCGCGCGATAATATATGAAAATGTGAAATTTGGAAGGCGAATATGATATGAAATGATGAAGTAAATGCATGGAAAGTATCGGCACATCAGTAGCTCCAAAATATTGACTTTACAAACTAAGACTCTACTTACATACTTTAACACACTTTTGAGACTTGAGCCTTGTTTGCTTGTCTTGGGCCATTGAGTCTTCACTTGGGTCTTTATTTCAGTCTTCATTTGCTCCATGTCTTGACTCTTTAATGGCTCCATGATCATGGCTTTCATGTCTTTGTTTTAAAGCTATGCGGCATATATGTTCTTCGTGGCTTAATATCACATTCTCCATATACTACACACTTGAATTAAACTCATTAGTACTATATCATTTGTGAACCTAATCAAAACTCCACTAGGGTGTCTCAATATCCCAATAGTTTTTTCATTTCCTATGTTTCTTCAAAGAAATATTGTATCTTGCTGACCTAATAGCTCCAAGAGAATAATAACGAGAAGATCATTGATGGCTTCTCCCATTTAACTTTCTTTGGAGTGTGCATGATATGTCAGAAGACTTCATGTGATGTTGGTCGGCTGTAGGATGGGGGGGACCACTCCTTTCGCACGTCGACCTAGTTATCTCTCGGTTATCAGTCAGGGAGTTATTCCCCTCGCAGGTCGATCCAGCTAAAGGTCGACTGAAGGTTGAGGGGCACTCCCCTCACGGGTCGATCTAGCTCTGCATCGGATGTACGTCATGGGGTACTCCTCTCATAGGCCAACCTAGCTCTACATCGGGTGTAAGTCGGGTGGGCACTCCCCTCGTGGGCCGACCTAGCTCTGTATCGGCTGTAGGTCGAGTGGCCACTCCCCTCATGGGACGACCTAGCTCTGGATCGGCTGTAGTTCTGGGGACCACTTCCCTCACTGCACAACCTAGCTCTACCTTAATTGTAGCTCGAGGACCACTCCCCTCATTGCATGACCTAGCTCTACGTCAACTGTAGCTCGGGGACCACTCCCCTCGCCGCATAACCTAGCTCTGCCTCGGATGTAGCTCGGGGGAGAATCCCCTTGCTGGCTGACCTAGCTCTGCCCTGACTGTAGGTTGAGGGGCCACTCCCCTCGCGAGCGACCTACCTATATGAACGAGGATTAATCAGAGGAACTGACTAGCTAGTCGGCTACGAGATCGATGGCCACTCCCTCGCAGGCTGATCTAGTTATACAATCACATGTCGATCTACCAAATCCTTGTATTATCTCATTTCAAATTCTTTAATCATACACTGCCAAGCTAACATATTATCGACAAATGTACCCCCAAATGGGCATTTGATCGGTAATTTTTCCCACTTTTTTCACTAAAGTGCACATGTCCACAGATCAGCTCAAAAGACCTCATGGGCTGAATCTGGCTATACGATCGGAGACACTTCTCTCTCATGCATGCCACATTACCCGACATCAACCTTTGAAGCGATTGAGCTCAAAAGATGGGGATCATTGTTATAACACTGGTCACAGGGATAAGCTTGGTTCAGTTATTTTGTGAACACTCAGGAGATGCTTGCATTCATGGCATTTATGGAATTTATGGCATTGGGTCGTTAAATGTGAGGTGGTGGCTCCTTCGTCTTAACGTGGATGACCGAGAAGTGTCATTCCGTTGTGAGTGGTATGGCCCCTTCGTCTTACGGTCGACAACGGAGTTGGGTCATTCAGTTGCAAGGGGCATGGACCCTTCGTCTTACGGTTGACAACCGAGAAGTGTTGTTCAGTTGTGAGCGGCCTGGCCTCTTTGTCTTACGGTCGACATCAGAGTTGGGTCGTTCATTTACTAGGTACATGGCCCCTTCTTCTTATGGCTGACGACCGAGAAGCGTCGTTCGGTTGCGAGGGGCCTGGCACCTTCGTCTTACAGTCGATGGCGGAGTTAGGTCGTTCAGTTGTGAGGGGGTGGCCCCTTCGTCTTATGGCTGATGACCGAGAAGCACCGTTCGGTTTTGAAGAGCATGGCCCCTTCGTCTTATGACCGATGGAGGAGTTGGACCGTTCAATTGCGAGAGGATGGCCCCATCCTCTTATGGTTGACGACCGAGAAGCGTCGTTCGGTTGTAAAGGGCATGGCCCCTTCGTCTTATGGCTGATGATCAAGAAGCATCGTTCGATTGTGAGGGGCCTGGCCCCTTCGTCTTACGGTCGAAGGCGGAGTTGAGTCGTTTAGTTACGAACCGAGAAGCATCATTCGGTTGCGAGGGGCCTGGCCCCTTCGTATTACGATCGATGGTAGAGTTGGGTCGTTCAGTTGCGAGGGGGTGGCCCTTTCATCTTATGGCTGGCGACCGAGAAGAGTCGTTCGGTTGCGAGGGGCATGGCCCCTTCGTTTTACGGCCAACGGCCAAGTTGGGTCGTTCGATTTCAGGGGGTGGCTCCTTCATCTTATGGCTGATGACTGAGAAGCGTCGTTCGGTTGCGAGGGGCATGTCCCCTTCGGCTTACGGCCAACGATGGAGTTGGGTTGTTTAGTTGCGAGGGGGTGGTCCCTTCGTCCTATGGCTGATGACCGAGAATCGTCGTTCGGTTGCGAGGGGCATGGCCCCTTCGTCTTACGGCAGATGGAGGAGTTGGGTCATTCAGTTACGAGGGGGTGGCCCCTTCGTTTCATGGCTGATGATCGAGAAGCATCGTTCGGTTGCGAGGAGCATGGCCCCTTCGTCTTACGACCGATGACAGAGTTAGGTCGTTCTGTTACGAGGAGGTGGCTATTCGTCTTATGACTGCCGGACAAGAATAGTCGTTCAGTTGCGAGGGGAATGGCCCCTTCATCTTACTGCCGACGATGGAGTTGTGTCATTCAGGTGCGAGGGGCATGGCCCCTTCATCTTATGGCTGATGACCGAGAAGCATCGTTCGGTTGCAAGGGGCATGACCCCTTTGTCTTAAGGCCTACAACAGAGTTGGGTCATTCAGTTGTGAGGGGGTGACTCCTTCGTCTTTTGGCTGACGACCGAGAAGTGTCGTTCGGTTGCAAGTGGTATGGCCCCTTCGTATTACGGTCGACGACGGCGCTGGGTCGTTCTGTTGCAAAGGGGTGGCCCCTTCATCTTAAGGCTGACGACCGAGAAGTGACATATTTCCTCAAGACATTATGAGCAGAGAGAATTTTGGTCCATCGAAACTTTTTCTAGAGATTGGGTCCTTTGTGAGAAGAAAGCTTTTGAAAATTAATCGATCGTTTGATGGAATAAATCTCTTGGAAAAAATTGTATATGTCATATTGAGAAAGTGTCATTGAGGAAATAAATTTCATTTATTAGAAAAGCGTAAAACAATTGGATAACAAAAGATAAAAGGCGTACATGCATTTTTATTGTCCTTGGATCAGTTTTCGCCCAATGCTATTTGATTCCTTATTTGAAGGCCTTAATCGACGACCTTCGTGACCGGTGGCCCCATCATCGGCCCCTTGCCCTTCTGCTTTGATGGCCCTTCTTTGGATGGCGGATCGTCACTAGGTTTCTTTGGATGACCAAGCTTGACCAAGGCATCAATCTCCTTCTTCAGGGTCCAACAATCCTCTGTGTCATGGCCATAATCGTTATAGTATTTGCAGAACTTGAGTTCGTCTCTCTTTTCATTCATGTTCTTCTTGACAGGTTGATTGATGAGTCTTTCTCACTGAGCGTAAACCAGGACTTCCTCCTTGGGGGCGTTTGGTTTGATATGCGCATCCTTGGCAGGGCGCTCCTTGCTTTTAGGACTCTTGTCCCTTTACCTTCGATCTCATGGTCCCTGGCAGGGGTTTCCTTGGGGACGTGAATCTCGTCTTATTTCCTCGTGACGCTTAGGATCGTCTTTCTTCACAGCAGCGAGTGCCTCCTCTGAAGCCATGACTCGATCCGTCGCTATGAACAGCTCTTAGAGATTTTTCGGTGGGAATTGATGTGGAGATCTCATCAGATCTTTATTTCGGACTTCTTGAGTAAGGGCTCCGATGATAGTAGCATCCGAGATATCCTCAACTTGCAGCATCTCATCATTCAAAAGTTGGACGAAGTCTCGAAATGATTCCATCTCACCTTGCTTTAAAATGAAAATGTGGGATGACTTTCATTTCGAGCACCTTTCTGCAATGAATTGCCTGCAAAAGATTTGAGACAATCACCAAATGACCGAATGCTATCATCGGGTAACCTGTTGTACCATCCTTCTACCGCCTTTATCATTGTGGCATGAAAAGCTCGGTAGAGGTATGGCTCGTCGGCTATGTGTAAATCGATCACGCTTTGATATTTGCGGATGTGCTCAAAAGGATCACCCGTCTCATCAAATGGGGGCAAGGGTGGAATTTTACACTTGGTGAGTCATGGAGCGAAAATGATGTTCTCCTTCAGAGGAGTATTTCGATTAGCAGGGAGGGCAGGCGGAACTTGCTCCTTCTTTCGTTGCTAGGGAGTGGCGATGGAAGAATGGATACGGCTCTCCTCCCTCTCCTTTCTCTTCTTGCCCGTCGCAAGCTTGGGGGGCTGAGGCCATAGGTTAGATGATCTCTCACTTGATCTAAGACGTTGCGAATGGTTCATCCGTTGTTAGAGGGCACTGGACCTCCGAGAAACCCTAATAATCGGTTGTTATTCGCCACCTCCCCCTTCCGTTGAGATGTAGGAGTGGTATTGAGCTGCCTGTTAACATGTCGCTCGGGTCCTTGCTTGCCAGTCTTTTGGTTTCTAGGAGTAGCCTGCTCCATGCCCGATGTTTGCATCTGATTGGGAGGCTGCTCCTGAGAAACATGTTGTGAATTTTCAAGGTTTTGTTGTACAGCCGCTGCCAATATGGAGATACTTTTCTCAATATGCGCAGCAAATTTGTCGAATTGTCATGAGTCACCATTCAAGCGTTTGGTTCTTTCGAGGATGACCTCGAATCCTCAGCGTCTTCAATTTGAACATTTTCGTTCAAAGTATTCTCAACTAATTCGAAAAGTGGTCTGCTGTTGTTGTTTGGACCAATGGTCGGTTCAGTGTTGCTGGGTCCAGTCGACATTAGGGATTTGGTTGCCTTGAGATGTAGACTGATGGTTTTCCACAGACGGTGCCAACTGTTAAATCCAAATCTGGATCAATAGTGATTTGGGCTGACATGGACTCCTCCTGTCGGGCTGGAGCCTCGTCAGCTGTTGAAGTGGGAACCTCAGTTGGAAGAACCGATGTCGATGAAGGTTGGTTGAGAGTGTAGGAGGAAGCTCGATCGATCTTAGAGTTGACTATGACGACCGTTCGACCCATCCCTTGAGTCGAGCCTCGTACTATGATCGATTGGAACGATCGTTCGAGCGATTCGCTGGGTTGAGCCTCGATTTCCTTGCACCACAAATAAACGTCAGGGGGGAGGGGGGTCGGATCTGGATTCCGACCCAACTCCCATCTGATGCTTAAGTTAGAATGGACTTAGAGGAAGGCTTGGGGCTGTCGAGATCGATCCAAGTGGATGTGTCTCTTTGGAGTTACGTCAAGCGTTTGGAGGAAGAATTATGCAAGTGGAAGAGAGATAAGTTTGTCAAAGTGACTAGGGATTAGTACCTCCGGAATCTGTCTATTGTTCTGATTGTATCCCCCTGTATTTATAGATTGGAGTATCTCTTCATTGACGTTGGGGAAATAACTGTCACCAATTATGGTGGCACGATCTTCACGTATCAATGGTAGTAACTGCCTCCACGCCACCCGTCATTTATGTGCCCATTATCAACCACCTCCCTGAGGCACGAAAGCTCAACGGCAAAATGGAACGTGTGCTTTGACTTTGACTGAATAAACATTCAACATCTCTTATGGGCCTCACGGGTCTAGCGGGCCCTTCGGCGATAATATTTCCCTCTCATCGAGTGCCTGCCCAAGTATTTAACAAGCTGTAATCGGATTCGGTTCGAATCTGGGTTGAACCCACTTGTTACGACCTAAAGATCGTAGGGGTCCCACCCGAATCCGCCCACACGACCCATGGACTCTCCACTTCATGAAAGGGCCGCCACCCCGAAAATCCGGAGCTATATGGAAACGGGCGCGCCTCGCAGCACCCCCCGGCCCGGCCGAGGCGTACAACCGCAGCCGCTCGACCCACCTGGGGTAGCGCGCTTGGGGTAGCACGCTTGGGGGACGCCTGGGTAGCGCCGCCGGGCCTACTGACATAGGCACGGGCGTATCCTTTCGTGCCGGCAAACCATAGCCCGTGACCGATCGGGGGGCGCGGCCGGGCCAGACAACCCCTGATCCGAACGACCCGCCTGATTCCCATGAACCGCGGTGCCTAAGGTGATACAGCCCAACCTTTAGTTCGTCGCCAACGACAAACAACCTAGGATAATGACACGACTGACACATACGTCACCCGACCGACTGACAAAGCGCCCCCGGACGGTTGAGCTGACTGACGGTTAGCGCTTTCGGCCCTGACATCCCGACAAAAGCACCATCTGGCCGTTGTGCCGCCTGACAAAAGCAGGTCAGGAACTCCTGTTCCCGACATCCTTGTCCGAAGCTTCCGCTGACAACCGAGCCAGTTCAGCACGTCTAGTCAGCATGCCAGGTCAGCCCCGCCTAGTCATCTCCCGACAGGTATAAATACCCCCTCTCCCCTTACGGTAAGGGGGTTGCAAAAGTTCTCTCTCAATCTATCATTCACACACGAGAACAAAGGTCGTCCATATCTTTGTTCTCCCACTTATAGCTCGCCAAGTGCGGTCGACACACCGTTAGTCCGACCGGCGTGTCTAGCCCCCGTTTTAAGTCCTTTTACTGACTTAGGTATCGGAGGGGCTAAGGGTTGAACCCCAACCCCGCCCTTCTGACGAGTTGTTCGTGTTGCAGGAAAGCTCGCCCCTTGGCCAACGCCAACTTCGGCCTCCCGCCATCCAACCTTCCTCTGCCGCATCCGGTGAGATTCGACCCCGTGATCACCGCCGGCGACAAGTCCGACTTCTTCATCCCACTAATCACTTGTAAAACAGCCTACCTAAACCCTCTTCTCCATATAACCACCGTGCCCTTGGTTCTCCACTATACAAATTCATTGTACGCGAGTTCCACCTCGTAACAATTGGCGCCGTCTGTGGGAACGAAGGGTCACACCCATGTTAGACTCCATGCCGATCTCTCGAAACCCTGACCACGGCAAGGATCCAGTGGGTCAGGAGCCGCTTTCTCTACTAATCACCCCGACGCCCAACCCCCTTCTGGGGATGGGCACCGAGATTGAACATACTTCGGCCCACGCCGTCCTGAAGAGCTTCGAGGCCGTCACTCAGGCCAGGGGAGGTTATCCGACGGCGGTGGCGGAGCCTCAGCCCGGCCCCTCGGAGCCCCAGAATGTGAGGCGGAATCTCCACCCTCAGTTTGAGGAGGATGGGGAAAACAGGGGGCTCGTCGAGGAGGTCGCGGCCCAGCAGAAGCTCCTGGAGGAGGAGATGGAAGTTGCGTGGCGGTGGAGGCGTCTGGGGGAGGCGGTCGCCGTGCAAAGGCGTTTGGACGAAGCGGCTGACACCGCCCGAAGGGCCCACCAGGACGAAGAGGCCGCCCGCCACCAGCTCCGCCTCATCCTCACGGAGCGAGAGAGGCTGAGGAGGGAGAACGAGAGCAACCGAGAAATCCTGGAAGTAACGGCGACGGGTCGGCGTCTCAGGGACGGGCGGGGCCCGTTGTTGGCCAGGTCCCCACCCGGAGGAGGCAGCCCCCATCGCCTGCACCACCCCTCCGATTGCTTGCGCGAGGAAGCCGTTTTTCGGCAATTACGCTTCCTCACCGCCGAGCGCGAAAGGCTTCTCCGGGAGAATCAGGAGTGGATGGAGGCCCGAGGGGAGCTGGCCAGGAGACGATGGTGCTGGGATAACCGCAGCCCACAACCCGTCGAGTCCTCGACCCGAGGAAGGAGCCCCGCCAGGCGACCGTCGGGCTACTCCCCGGGGCCGGAGGACCGTCGGCGGCCGAGACGCTACCGAAGCCAGACCCCCGAATGGCGGAGAGGGGATGCGCCCGATCGCCCTACCTATCCGGAGGAGGCCACGCCGCTTGCACGGTGGATCACGTCCGCCCCAAGGCCCATAAGGTTCAAACCCCCTCACTTGGCCACGTACAATGGGAGAGGCGACCCCCTCACGCACGTGCAGCAATACCGGGGGGCGATGGAGGCGCAGGATGTGGATGAGGCGTTCCTATGCCGACATTTCTCCCAAAGCCTGAGGGACACCGCGTTGGACTGGTACTTTGGCTTGCCCGCGAGATCCGTTGGGAGCTTTGGCGAGCTGTCCCACAAGTTCTGCCAAGAATTCCGGGCCGGGCGGACGAAAAAGAAGCCCTTAGACTATCTCAGCACGATAGTCCAGGTTGACGTGCGTTTATATTTCATATATTCACGCATGTTTTCTTTCGTGTTTCTCCGTATTTTCTGCCGTCTTTTATTCGTTTTCTTGTATTTTCTCGTTTTCTTTCACTTTTCTTTGTTTCTCCATGTTTGCAGGAGATTGCCCGCGTAGGGGACGTTTAACGACGATATCTCAAGTCCCCGGAGCAACGGGAGGAGTCACGCGTGTTCCAGGGGGTCAAACGACGAAGAATACATCTTTCAGCCCCTCACCCGACCGGTTGGTCATTTCCAACCGATCGGGTGATGCACGCGTGCACCACCTGGACACAAGTTGGAGCGGCCAAGAGGTCACCCGAACGGTTCAGTGACCGGTTCAAATGCCCCAATTCTCGGGAAGTTGGAGCTGAATTCCAACCGATCGGGTGACCTTCACCCGATCGATTCATCTGTAGCCGCATCGCCTCAAAGATTGAACCGACGGCTCCACCCGCTCTCTTCAGTGACCGGTTGAAGCTCCCGAAGCCCGATGGCCAAAGCAACAAGCGGCTCACCCGATCGGTTGATGTTTCAACCGTTCGGTTGGCCTTTTCTTCCGCCTTTGCGCGCTGTTGATGCACTCATTGAAGATCTTCTATCATTCCAGAAGGATTTTGGGTGATCTCTTATTTTTCTAGCGTCGGCATCGTCGTTAGCTTTCCAACGATAGGTCGCATGCCCAAATCCGATTTTTCTAGATTTTTCTGGAATTTTCTAAGCGCAGCTATGTGCTGAAATTGGCTGCTGTCTGAAATTTCACTTCAACCGATCGGTTGGGAGTCCAACCGATCGGTTGAAGTCAATTTCGGCAGTTTCGTGCTCTCTGTTTATTCCACCCGATCGGGTGGGCCTATTTTGACAGTTTTGAGTGGGTTTCGGATCCGAACTGTTAAGGGTTTTGGGGGGGTTTATTAATAGACGTTGGGGGGCATTTCTTGGGAGCTCTCCTGGAGTTTTTAGGGCTTTTTGCCCCCCCCCCCCCCCCCCCCCCCCCCCCCCCCCCCCCCCTTCTCTTGTGAGTTCTAGGTTAGTTTAGATTAGGTCTTTTGTTCAATAAGTCTTGTATTGGATTGACGATTCAACTCAAGATAAGTATTTTCCTCTCTTTTTCTCCATTGTTTGTATTGTGTTTATTTTGCTTGATGGTGAAAGTTTATATGTCTTTTGTGTTATTTGTTTACATGTTATTCACCATTGAGTAGTTTTGATGAACCCTAATACGGGTTAGGGTAGGATTGTTGCTTGGATATTTACATTAGACTTGGTTGCATGGCACGTGTTCGATGAAATGTGTCAATGGGGATTTCTAGCAATCTGGGTCCAATTAGTATGGCAACACACTAGATGTGCTGGGGATTGGGGTCCGGTGCTTGTCCTATCAAGATCCGCTTCGATGTATTGCTAGAAATCACATTTGACCTATTTGGCCATTAAGGTTACGCGGGGGTGTTTCATTGTCATTGGCGGGAGAAAGACCGCCTCTGACCGTCGGGCCAAGGGGGAATAAACTTGGCGGTTGACCCCCTAGCCACAGCTAGGGCTGTTGACGAACAGAACGTTCGACGAACTACTCGTGAACAAGCTCGGTACATGTTCATTTACGTTCGTTCGGGAAGATTAATGGACAAGCTTGAACAGATTTTTAGAGCTCGGTTAGTAAACGAACAGAGCTTGAACATAACTATGTTCGTTCATTAATGTTCATGAACAAGCTCGTTAAGTGTTCGTGAACAAGCTCGTGAACAAGCTCGCTAAGTGTTCATGAACAAGCTCGCTAAGTGTTCGTGAACAAGCTCGTTAAGTGATGTTCGTGAACAAGCTCGTTAAGTGATGTTCGTGAACAAGCTCGTTAAGTGTTCGTGAACAAGGGCTTCAGTGAATTAAAATTAAAATTAAACACTCACCTCCTCAAATTGAATTAAACATATCCACCTCTTCAACTTCCCAGCTTCCCACTCCTAGACTCCCAGGCTCCCAGCTCTCTTTTGGTCCATTGCCATTGTTCGTTCGTTTGTTTGCAAATCTGTTCATGAACAAGATTGATTGTGTGTTCGTTAACATGTTCCCGAACATGTTCACGAACAAGCTCGATAAGTCTTATTAATGAACAGAACGTTTATTCGGTAAGCTCGGTTTACGTTCGTTTATGTTCATTTACGTTTGTTCGGTAAGCTTAACAAACAAGCTTGAACATGTTTTTAGAGCTCGGTTAGTAAACGAACAGAGCTTGAACATGGATTTTGTTCATGAACAAAACCAAGCACACTGTTCAAGCTCGTTCAAGCTCGTTCGTCAATAGCCCTAGCCACAGCTCACGCCCCTAGCGTTGACATCGAGTCCTTGCGCGCGGGAGCGGCTTGGACGAAGTGTTGGGAGATATCATTGTGGCCTTAATGCTCCCGGTTGCGGAAGGTGTTAATGGACACGAGAGTGCCCACCGTCCGGAATATCGGGCCATGGACGCTAGGTACCACCTTTTGGGGCAATGTCTCACCCTGGATCAAGTCAAATGCCAAGTGTCATGAGTGCTCTAGCCCGTGTTAGCGGGGATTCACGTCGTGTCATTTTCATTTATTTCTTTTATTTCTACACTTCCACCCATATCACCTGCGTAGCTAGCACACAACCTAGGCGAGGCTAGTAGCCACTCAAGCCTTCCACCTCCCTGAGTTCGATAAACCCGCACCCTACACTAACCGTGCACTTGCGGTAAAACGACACAGCGACCATACCGTAAACGGGGCGCCGGTCAAGTTTTTGGCGCCGTTGCCGGGGAGGCGTTCGGTTTGATATTAGCTTAGCTTGGGTTCGTTAGACTACGCATAAAAACACAAAAAAAATTCTTTTTCTTTTTTTTATTTATTTTAAAATATATATATATATATTCAATAACCAAGAAAATTTTCCCCCACCATTATATTATCTTTTTGTTATTCTCTTGTACTATTGACGCTCCTCTCTAGTTTTCTTATTTTTGTTGTCCAGGTATCTTTGATATTACCATGTGGAGATCAAATTTCGATGCTCAGATGGGAGGATACGATCCTTATCCAGTTGTGGTTTGTGAGACTTGTGGGATGGCGGGGCACGTGTATTATGATTGCCCATTTACGCTTGAGAGCCTCCCCCCACTCCAAGGACAAACATTTTCCCATAACCTTAGCCCAAACACCTCCCATCCATTTCCTCAACCTTATACCCCTCCACAAACATAAGAAGAATCAAGCCTCGTGTCTCTCCTTGAAAGTGCCATGTTTAACCAAGGCCAAATATTACAAAACTTAATGGTACCAATCACCGAGCCGACACCGAGGAGAGGGGAAGAAGGAGAGGATATACCCACTTTCATGGTTGAGACCACCATGCCATCGGCCACCATAGACACATCTCAAGCCGATACCCCATTTTTCCATCACTACCACTTGGATGACGAAGCATTTTTTGATGATGATAGTGAGGATGGGGAGATTTATCTAGGATCTATGGGAGAGATTTCTTGTCTTGATTTGGATACCCCACATGAGTCCTATGAGAGCACTGAGGAGTTTACAGAGATTATGCATACCGGCGAGGAGGATGTGCGTGAGGACGAGGACACCACAACCACATACGAGGGGTCCGCTCCACATCCACCTCCACAACCATCTCTGTCACAGCTTCCTCCTTGGTCGGTGGTCAACCATGAGGATGTCATTCAGGACATCGGGCAGATGGAGGAGCATGAGCATATCGTCGAGGAGGATGTGCATGAGGGCTTGGATACGATCATCCACTTCATGGAGCCCGAGCCACATCTACCTCTACCGTCACGCTCCACTTCTTCTGCGGCTGAGCATCTACTTGAGCATATTACCCCTATTCAGGGAGATTTTCATACTCACTCTCACTCCACATTTGAGTCTCGCTTTTCACGTCCTATTTCTTTAGACTCATATATTTTTGACACACCATATCTCTCGCAGGACACAGGATCTACTTCCCTTGAGGTATGCTGCGGTGCGTCACTACCTGGAGAGCCACTTCTCATGGAGAGCGAGGATTTGGTCATCGCTAGTATAGAGGATAGCGACCCATTCTCAGGGAGTATTCGTCACCCCTTTATTATTTTTCCATCTCATGTTGACGATTATCTCTGGGATACATTTATTTTGGGAAATAATTTCTTGCCATGGACTAATGCACCTCGTCCTTTACAGGTCACAGGTGGACACCTACGAGGGATGCTTGGAGGTGCATTGCTTGGGTCCGTTGGCACACGTGGCACAGTGCTTCTGGCGGAGCCACAGAAGGAGCAGTTAGAGCAGCTACCTGCCCCACTTCAGATCTTGGATCCGCCTATGCTCAGGTGTATCCTAATCCAGTAGTGTAAAAATTTACCGCTTTCTAGTTTAGATTTGAATAATCTCGTCTCCTCTCATTAGCGAGGGGAGCGTATCTAGGATTTGCTTTTGCATCTTAATAACCCTTCATGTCGTGCCCTTCTATCATTTCACCCACATCCTCTTTCGAGGAGAACGAGCACTGTCTCTCCTGCATTCTGATTTCTTTCTTTTCCGATTTTCCCCCTAGCATATCTCTACATCCCCATTGATCATATCATTTTGCTAGCATTGTCATGTTCAGCTTGGGGGAAATCGACTTTTGTGTGCATGTTTTTGTGTGTCGTTGTCGTGTGTTTGTGTCTTTGAGTCCTTCGTCATGTTTTATATCTTTTATTTGAGTGTTTCTTTTTCTTTATTTTTTAGTTTCGCTCATGTGTTTTTCGTGTTTTTCTTTTTTTTTGTCGGTGCGTAACTCCCCCCCCCCCATTTTCATTGCCCTCCCGTATTCACTACTATTGCATTGAGGACAATGCAAGTTTCAGCTTGGGGGAGTCGCACTTCGTGCGTCATTTGTCTCTTTTTCTTCGTTATTTGAGTCGTTTTTCTCCGTGTTTTTCTTTTTCTTTTCTTCTTTTTATCTCTTTCTCCTAGATATGATCCCTATGATGAATTGCCATGAAAATCACACGCGCACCTTGCACAGCTTCGATAATCACATTCAATAACCATAGGATAT
>JAULAV010005456.1:0-25001 GCA_030789695.1 Scilla litardierei
TCCAATACTTGGTATCAGAGCAGGTCTCAAATCCGATGGCATCAACAACGTTCTGTCCTTCCGTATATAGAATTCATAATCCACCAACCTTCGATGGCACTTTCTATTTCCAATGGAAGAGAAGGATGGAGATCTTCTTAAAGGCACAAGATCTAAAGTACGCACAATTTGTCAGAAGACCATTTGAGATTCCAACCACTCCTTAAACTCAATGGAATCCAGATCAAGAAGAAGCCTACTTTAGAAACATAAAGGTAATACATCTACTCTATATTGGTTTAACTGATAAGATGTTAGATCTTGTAGAAGAGGCAGATACCGCACATCAAATTCTCAACATATTGGAAGAAAGATTCGGATCAAGTTCGAATGTGATTCAAACACTCATAGAGACAATCCAATCAAACGATGAAAGCTTTGGAAATGCAATATGCATGATGGCTCATCAAGACAACAAGAATGAGGTTAGTGATTCTAGTTTTGATGAAGAATATGATTTTTGACATTGCTAGTGCAGATGAAAATCTATATAAAGAATATGAAAGATTGACAAGGAAACACAAAAACTTGGACAAAAGGTATAATGCTCTGCATAATGAACATGATAATCTCATGAACAAATTTGACTCTCTTGCTCATGAATATGATGCAATAAAATATCGTTGTACCACTAACAATGATGGTAAAGATTTGAAAGTCAAATAGGATAAATTAGCATGTGACCATGAGCTTTGAAAATTGAACATGGTTTATATGTCTCTACTTTGAATGATAAATTCAATATTCTTGCAAATGATATTGTGTCAAGTAAGCTCAAACATGAGGAACTTGTTCTAAGACTTGAAAGGGTTAAGGACAAACCAAATGTGAAAGCTACTCTATCTTGTATGCATGCATCTACTTCTAAGGATAAATCTGTTCAAAATATTGTGCATAAAGATGTGAAGTATATGCAAAACGCAAAATTCATCATGATTCTTATCACAATGTTGTTCGTCACAATTATGTTGCGCATAACACACATCATATACATGGTTCAAATAGATTTGCTGAAAATAATACTATTTGGGTACCAAAATATTTGATCAATCATGAAAAGAATGTTTATGTTTCCACCATGTTTAATAGTATGCATAGGAAATCAAACTCAAATTGAATTTGGGTTCCTAATAAATGATCCTTACATATATGCATCTTTTAAGGTATCCACATGCTTCATGTATATTACTTAGATACCCAATACTTAGGATTGTACATAATGGTAGAAATTTTATATAACAACTCGAACCCAATCATGAGTCGGTACAAAAGAAATTCAATTATTTTCTTTCAGGACATATGGATAATGGATAGCAGATGCTCCGCACACATGACCTGTAATGCAAAATTGCTTAGTGATTTAAAAATGTATGATGGAGGAACTGTAACTTTTGGCGACAATAAGAAAGGTAAAATCATTGGCATAGGCAACATCGACGACCCTTCAAAACTTCTTATCAAAAATGTAAGTTTGGTAAGTGGGCTAAAGCACAACTTGATAAGCATAAGTAAATTATGCGATAAAGGTTTGAAAGTTATTTTTACTCTTGATGCTTGCTTAGTTTATGATAAAGATATGAAAAATATTCTTGTTAAAGGTAAGCGAGTAGAAAATATTTATGGGCTTAGATTAAATGATTATGATTCAAATGTTTGCTTGATTGTTTCAACAAATGACCCGTTGCTATGGCACAGACGTTTTGGTCATGTAAGCATAAAAAACATGAGTAAGATATCTAGGAAAGAGTTGGTGCATGGACTTCCAAAATTAAGTTTTAAATTGGATAAAATGTGTGATTCATGTCAACTTGGCAAAATGCATAAAAGTACATTTAAGAGTATTGGAGCTCTTAGCTCGAAAAGGCCGCTTGAACTACTTCATATGGACTTGTTTAGCCCGGCTAGAACTTCATCTCTATATGACTCTAAATACGTATTTGTCATAGTTGATGATTTCACACAATACACGTGTGTATTATTCTTAATCAATAAGAATCATGCTCTCCGTGAGTTTAAAATATTTTTCAAAAGAATTGAACGATTATACTCTTTGAAAATTATTTCTTTAAGTACTGATCACAACGGTGAATTTGAAAATTAACCTTTTAAAAGATTTTGTGAAAAACGAGGTGTTTCTCACACTTTTGCTTTTCCTTGAGCTGCTCCTCAAAATGGAGTAGTTGAAAGGAAAAATAGAACACTCCACGAGTGTGCACAAACAATGTTATGCGAAAGCAACCTTCCAAAATACTTTTGGGCGGAAGCTGTAGCAACCGCGTGCTATATTCAAAACAGACTTTTAATAAGAAAACCTTTTGAAAAGACTCCTTACGAATTATTACTCCAACAAATTTTAAAAGTTTCTTGTTTCAGAGTTTTTGGTTGTAAGTGTTATATTCTTAACACAAAAGATAACTTATATAAATTTGACTTCAAAGAGGATGAATGCATATTTATCGGTTATTCTTTTCGTAGTAAAGCATATAGAATCTACAACAAAAGTACCAATGATGTTGTTGAAACTATGCATGTAACATTTGTTGAATCCCTTACTAATAATGCTCGCATTAATATTGATGATGATGTTACACCTATTTTTGATATTGCACCTATTTCTGATGTTAACACTTCCAATTCTTTACCGAAACACCCAAGTTATTGGTGATATTGATGCAAGTGTTAGAACTAGATCTCAAATAGAACACATGTCACATGTTGCATTTGTTTCGAACATTGAGCCGAAAAAGGTAGATGAGGCTTTTACAGATGAAGCATGGATTGAAGCCATGCAAGAAGTACTTCTCAAATTGAGAGAAATCAGGTATATGTGCTACTTCCCAGACCAGAAGATCATCCAGTCATCGGCACAAAATGGGTGTACCGAAACAAACTAGACGAAGATGGAAAAGTGGTAAGAAATAAAGCAAGGTTAGTGGCACATGGATATTCACAAAAAGAAGGTATCGATTTCGATGAAACTTTTGCTCCTGTTGCTAGACTAGAATCCATTAGGATGTTACTTGCATTCGCATCATATAAATTTTTTAAATTGTACCAAATGAATGTAAAGAGCGCATTCTTAAATGGATATATAAAGGAGGAAGGTTATGTCGAACAACCTCCTGGCTTTGAACATGATAAGAAAGTATGACATGTGTATAAGCTAAATAAAGCATTATATGGCCTAAAACAAGCTCCAAGAGCTTGGTATGAAAGATTAAGAAAATTCTTAATCAACTCAGGATATAATGTTGGAAAAATAGATACTACATTATTTGTTAGGAAAATTAATGATGATAACATTCTTATTCAAATTTATGTAGATGATATTATTTTTGGATCTACTAACGAAGATCTTTGTCGAGAGTTTGCTAAGTTAATACAGGAAGAGTTCGAAATGAGCCACATGGGCAAGCTTACTTACTTCCTCGGATTACAAATAAAGCAAATAAAAGAAGAAACTTTCATTCATAAAACGAAGTATGCTAAAGACCTAATCAAAAGGTTCGAGATGGCGAATGCATCGGGGAAGAATATACCTATGGCAACATCCACTTCTTTAGAAAAAGATGAAGCAGGTAAAAAGGTTGATCAGAAAACATATCGAGGTATGATCGGTTCTTTGCTTTACTTAACTGCAAGCCGACCCGATATAATGTTTAGTGTATGTGCTTGTGCTTGATTCCAATGTGATCCAAAGGAATCACATCTTAAAACAGTAAAATACATATTTAGATATCTCAAGACCACTTCTGACTTTGGATTGTATTATCCCAAAGGTAGCACTTTTGATTTAATTTCTTATAGTGACTCAGACTATGCTAGTTGTAAAACCACTAGAAAAAGCACAAGTGGAACATGTTATTTTCTTGGACATTCACTTGTTTCATGGTTTAGCAAAAAGCAAAGTTCAGTCTCACTATCAACTACTGAGGCAGAGTATATAGCTGCTGGGCTTGCTTGTGCTCAAGTACTTTGGATAAAACAATTCCTAGTAGATTTTGGTATTAATTCATCTACTTGTGTAATTTATTGTGATAATAAAAGCACTATTAATCTCACTAAGAATTCCGTTCTTCATCCTAAAACAAAACATATAGATATTAGACACAGATTCATAGATGTCACAGTGTCAAAAAGGATGTTGAACTTAAGTATGTACCCTCTGAGTAGCAAGTTACAGATATACTCACGAAGCCCTTGCAAAAGGACGTATTTTCAAAACTTCGTCGAGATTTGGGTATCATGGGGAAGAAGGAATTGAGTGAAGATTAAATCCTTTTACTCGTGATCTCTCTGTGATCATTCTTTTTGATTGATGCCAAAGGGGGAGAAAATTGATAAATGCAAAACATGAAAATGAATAATTGCTATTGCTAACCGACTTTGATGCAGGGGAAGTATGAGTATATCATACCTCATCTAAGCCGGGGGAGTAAGTTAACTTACTTATTTTTCTATTTTACTACTATTCATTTTATTTTTTTCATTTGGGTGTCATCATCAAAAATGGGGAGAGTGATGGGAAATCGAATCCTACCCCTAAGTAGTTTTGATGATGAGCACACCAAATGATGTTAGCGTACTAATGACACTATCTAAAGTGTGCAGGTTGTGCGATCAATAATATAAGCTTTATGCATACTCCGAAGAAGCTCAAATAATTTCATAGCTCTACGTCAAGCATAGGTGAAGCTCAAAGATGAAGCTCATGGAAGTGCTCAAGCTTAATCAAAGACGAGCTCAAAATCAAAGTGAAGCGTGCATTTACATCAATATCTGATCGGCTTCAGAAGTCTTCATTTAATTCTAAGTGTGTGAGTTGGTCTTTTATGAATATGTTAAAGCCAAGTTTTATTGCACACACACGAAACATTTTCGAAACAAAAGTTGTTTAAAACTCGTTTTAAACATCTTTGAGAGCATGGCTATTTGATTTAACCTTCGTAGTCAATCTCCAAATACACAGGAGTTGATTACTCATTCTTTAGCTGTGTTTCAGTGAAAAAAATGCTCTGGGAGTCGACTACCAATGGAGGGAGTCGACTACCAGCTGTGAGAAGTATTTTTCAGTGAAAACTCACTGGAAGTCAACTACCTCCATGGGGAGTCGACTACCAGCTGCGTTTTGACTTCCTGATTTTTCTCCGTCAATTTTCTCATCTCATTGATTGTTGGGCTGAAGTCAAATGTTTTTTGAAATTCAAATTCATTTTAGAAACTCTACAAATAGATCCTCTTGAGAACATTTCTAGATAATCAATTCTCTATTATATTTTTTGAGCCAAAACTATACTCTTGAAATTCTCAATCGCTCTCATCGCTCTCATTGTCGTATCCAAATTATGGTTTTATTTTTTGATCTCGTTTTTTATCTGACATTCTTTTTTAGATCTATTTTGTTTTGGCTATTGAAAATCATTTTTCAAAATCCTTCTTGTTTAATTTAATATTCTTTAAAGGATTTTTGAAAACAAAAGCATCTAGATCACAACGAATTTAATTATATTCTTTGTGGGATCTAAGATCATTTTTAAATTCTTTTAGCCACAAAAGCACATTTACAATATTATCTTAGCTATAGAATTTTGTTGTGTGTAAACCAATCTCCATCAAATATTGTGGAGAATTAGATCTTGTTTTATTTGGATTCCCTTTGTGATAAGGGTTGTGAAAATCCTAGTCATGGCTAGGTGGTTGGAAATCCTAGTAGGGATACTAGGTCGTTGGAAATCCTAGCGAGTGAAGCTAGATAATTGTATTGCTAAGGCAGTAGTGGATTGAATCTCGTACCGGATTGGTCGGGACTAGACGTACCCAAGTTACAGGGAACCAGGATAAAAATCTCTTGTCTCTGCGTGCTTTCTGCATTTGCTTATTTATTTGTGCAAGGAATTTATCTGTTGTCAATATATCATCTTTGTAACTCTTTATTAATATATTGCAAGGTTCATTCTTTTTATCCGCTGTATAAATATCTCTCTGATTGTAATATTTGTCTGCTTGTAATTAATCTTTGTATTTATTCAAGGTTACTTTGTTGATTAAGAACCAAGCGTAGATCACTCTACTTGGTTTCTTAGGCAACATTGGAAGGGAATTATTGTGTTATAATTGTTAAAGGAAAAAGTTTTATAATTCATACAACACTATTCAACCCCACTTGTAGTGTTGTTTGCCATCCACAGGATCCAACATATATATATTTGTATGGTGTGATGCACTTCTAATGTGGATGTATGAATGTTATATAGATAAATGGTATTAGTGTAAGTATGATGTATAATTATACAGTTAGATACAGATGTGCTATATTAGTATATATATTTGTATGAATATGCTGTGACGCCTTCTTTATGGTATATGTGAACTTGTGAGTGATGATATTTGATGTGATGTCTTATTTGAATGAATATGGATGCTTATTCTATGTGTGGGTGCATTGTGTGAATGTGAAATGTATACATATGCTTGTACAACTGTGAAGCACTGGTATGGAAATGTGGTGTATGAATACCAGAGTGTAGATGTATCTCATTGAGTGCAATGTATGTACAATGTATGTGCATGTATGTGATACATATAGCTATGTGTGATTATATGGTATTTAGTGGGTGGGACGACCCTTAGGACTATTTAACCTTCAATTAAACCCTTAACTTTAGAAATTCCGTGGACAGACTTTGTTTTTAAGGTGGGTAGAATGTAATACCATGTGTTTTTGAATACGAGTATAATATACGTATTTTGGAAGTATTTGTACGTACATAATTTATGTGTATTTTCTTAATTTTTATAGTAGCAAAATTATTTTAAAAAAATTTCATAACACTTATTAAATTATTGTGGTTGAAGTATTTGAATGAAATACTAGTATTTAAGAGAGTATTTAGTATTATATAAAGTATTGTAAGGACCGTCTACCTTGCAATACTAACAACAAACACTCTAGAGTGGGGTGAATAGAGTAATGGCAATGAATTATGCAATTAAAATTAAACTTGCAAATGCGGAATAATAAGTGCAAGAGGAATTAATCAACACAATCAATCCGAACGCAAACACAAGAATTACCCTGGTTCCCCAAACTTGGGTACGTCCAGCCACACCAATATCCACTATAATTCCACACAGAGAAGTGAATACAATCTCACACAGAGATACCTCACATAGAGGATTTGGATTCTCACACAGAGAAATCCTTATTCTCACACAGAGAGACCTCACACAGAGGATTTAGGATTTCCACAAAGAGATATCCTTGCTTTCACACAGAAAGACTTATGCTCTCACACAGAGAGACTCAAACTCTCACACAGAGAGATCTTCACCAACCCTCGCACAGAAGGTTATACTCTCACACAGAGAGTAACTAGCTCTCACACAGAAATCTATGGTTTCAATGAAATAACAAAGTAAAACAAATACTCTTATCTATGCCTTGATATGAACTTACTCATTAACGAATGCAAGGCATGGAAGAGGATCTCCAAGTGATGAGATTAGCTTGAAAGCACTTGGATGATTTCCCGTGAGCTTGACTTCAATGCATGAAGGAGAGAATGAGCTCTAAGAGGGAAATGAGAGAGTTTGAGAGTGGCTTAATCAATCTCTAATGATTTGCAATAGATCCAAGAGGCTCCAATGAACTCATCCCTCTCATATATATAGGAACCCTATATCAACTCTCAAAACCCAAGGAAATAGCCAAAACAAAAAGCTGTAACGGCTAGTTTCTGAGTTGAAACGTCACTGACAGTCGATTGATAAACAAATGATAGTCGACTGTTCAACGACTAGAAAAATCCCAACGGCTATAATCTGAGCCAGGACAGTCGACTGTAGAAGACTACACAGTCGATTGTAAAATAGACAGTCGACTGTATATCCTTCATCAGGCCACTGCTGCAGAGGATGGAATAAAACAGAGAGTTGCACTCTTTCTCCCAGTATGCATACAGGTGACTGAAGAACAAATGACAGTCGACTGTAAAATTGACAGGAGACTGTTTATGCTTCATCAGTCGACTGCTGCAGGAGATGGAGAAAAACAACGAGATGCAATATTCACACTTACGCCTTTCAGACGACTGTTGACCATTTCACAGGAGACTGTAAATTGAACTTCAGTCGACTGATGCGAAAAGCTCAAGCAGAGTCAATAAAAATATTGACTTGAGCAGTGCACCACATTCGACTGTAGAAGGCTCGACAGGCGACTGGAATCACCCAGTCGACTGTGAATCCTTCAGCAGGCGACTGTTGGAAAGCCAGAGACTCCAAATGAGTCTTTGGTCAAGATGAACCTATTGGGTTGGATTCTATGATAATCCTAAGGCTCACTAAGATGGTTAAATGCATATGCAAGAATGAGTAGACCATCTATCAAGGCATTACATTAAACCTAGACTCAAAAAGAGAGAAAGCAATAAATGAAATTACATGGATTACAATGCTTTTCTTAGAGCCCATGTCTTCAATCTTAATGCCTTGATGCTTCCCATCATCTCCAAGCTTTGACACCCCTTGAGTCCAAGCTTTGGCACTTCTCCACTTGATGTCTACCTTGCACCAAGTGTTTAGTCTCCAAAAACGATATTCTTGAAAAGTAACTAAGAGACTAAAACAAGAAAGTCATTAGCAACAACATAATGTTGTGATCATTATCAAAATAACATTGGCATGAAGCACCAATACTCAACAAGTATCTCTAATTTCAAAAAGTACAAAGTTTTGAAAATCCCTTGAAGGACACATGTCCCCATATGTGTCAAGTTAATACCACACTTAAACCATGTTATGCCACATCCCTTACGCATGGCATGAATGGATTAAATTTGGATAATGAGGGTTAAAAGGTTTTTTGGAAAAAGGAAAAGAGAAACGAGAAAATCAACACACCCTCTCTCTTCCTCACGAAAGAGCTAGAGAACTCCAAAGCCCCTTTATTCCTTCCTTCCTCATGCATGAAACCAAACCCTCAAACACCATCACATATATCCTCACACTGGCCGAGCCTTGCACCACCAACCCCACCACCAGGCCGAGCCCATCTCCATCTCCATCTCCATCTCCTTAATTAAATACCCTAGTTGACACCACCATTAGAGCTTAGGTATGAAATAGGAAGCTTGAGAGTTGATGGGGTCTTCAAGTAGAAGAAGGCCAAAGATTAAAAGGACTTATTGAAGGATGTCTATCTACTATAGTTAGAGTTAGAATCTTAAGAATTGCATAAGATTATATGTTTAAATTTGTAGAAAATCAACTTTATGTTGGCTGTTTTTTGGAAGTCAGTTTCTGCTGCAACTTCATCTATTGACAATTTTTATTCTAGAATGTCAAAAAGCATGTAAAAATGCAATTTGAAAATCTAAACCAGTTAGCTCTAACTTTCATTTGTTAACCTTGGACAAATTCTATTTATATTTCAACTAAACCATTAATCCATGCAGTAGTATTAGATTCTGCTAGAATCTGTACCATATTACCAAAAAGGTTAAAACTTCCATTGTAGAAATCCATTAAGGGTGTTTTTAGTTAATTTGGAAAGATGTCTTCAGTAACTACACTTTTTATGTTTTTATCTCACTGAAATTATGACTGTAAGATATCATAAATGACCAATGTTTAGAGCTCACTGATGCTAGCTGAAAAACAATTTCTTTACACTGTGGGGTTTAGGCTGTAACAATTAGCCTACTTACTCTAAAATCATGATATTTGATATATAAACGTATAAGTTGTTTATCTACAACTTTCATTTATAAACTTTTAAGAAATTTATAATAGAACTTGAGGTTAATAGCCTTTGTTTGTGACTCTTTATGTTTTCCCAGCAATCTGGACTATATCATTGGTGTTTAGGCCATGCTCTCCATGTTATATGCATGCTTTCCTTGTAAGGACCCTGGCTATGAGAAAAACACTAGAAGGGGGTTGAATGGTGTTTATTAAAATTAACTAAGAAATTACGCCTAATTAAAATCCTAATCCAACAAAGATGTAGAAATAAGATTTAACAATAAATAATCAATGCTAACACAACTATGTTTCAAGGGTTCGGATTACCCAAGTCAAACCCGACATGTTCCCGATAATCCTACGTCCCTTCCACCCGAATACCTTCGGATACTCAAGTTAGAACTCTAAGGTTTCCTTTAAACCCACTTGTAGTAATCCTACAAGTGTAATCGACCTACAATCGATATCCTTGAATACCACAACTTGAGATCAAGCAAACCACTTTCACAAACCGAGAGTGAAAACAAATTACGAAATAATGAAATTCGAAATTATAACACTTGCAATCACCTATGCCTTGAAGTATAACTTGAAGGAGCAAGTGTGTTGTGTGTTAATGCCTCTTCCAAGAAGAGAGAAGCCCTTGTTTTTGTCTTCACCAAAGCCAGATGATGATTAATGGGTTCTAGTTGGAAGACAAGATAAGATTGAGATTTAGGGCTTGAAAGAGTTGAGAGCTTGAGAGCTTAGAGATGAGATCAATGAAGTTTTAATGGTTCCTAGAGTCTCCAATGGAATAGTAGGAGACCATTTTATAAGTTCTCTAAAACCCTCAAACAAAATACCCAAAACACCCTTTGAAATCCTTGTGCAAAATCCCAACAGATTGATTTTACAGCCAGGACATGCGACTGATGAAGAACCTACAGTCGTCTGCTGCACTATATCAAAGGGTAGATGAGAATTCAAACGATAACTTAACACGTAGGACAGTCGACTGATGAAGGTTGGACATGCGCCTGAAAACCATCAAGCGACTGGGAAACCTTCTACAAGCGACTGAAAACCTAAGTGCGTAAGTTGCTAAAATATAGGAATTCTAGGTAAGCTAAGACAGGCGACTGATGTGGAATCCACAGGCGCATGTGCCATGGGCAGGCGACCGGAAAACCATCATCAGTTGTTTGTTGCACAAGTGCGTAACTTGCCAAAATCAAAGTTCTGGCAAGTGTTGGACATGCGACTGTAGTGGTATATACAGGCGTATGTGCCATGGGCAGGTGCCTGTAAAACCTACTTATATCGCCTGAAGGCGCTAGTGCGAAAGTTGACAAAACTTAAGAAGTTTTGGTAAGATGAGACAGACGACTGACTAACAAGTCACATGCGCCTGAAACTAGACAGGCGCATGTACTTTGTACAACAGTCTCCTGATGAAAGTAAAGAAATGAAATCCTAAAAATCAAGTTAAAAGTGTGTGCATAACAGACGACTGGAGAACAATTCATAGGCGCATGTATGGAGACATGCACCTGTATATTGTTCATCAGTCGCATGTTGAATGTCCAAAATGCACATTAAAGGGAAATCAAAGATAGAGCCCTAGGAAATGAAATCTAATGGATTCCTAGGCTAGAAATAGTGATGTGTGTGTGTGCTCCAACATTACTCTAACTCAAAGCTACATTCTAATGAGAAAGTAAAGTGAATAAAAAGACATTACATTTGTATTTGCTTCTCTTATTTCTATTTAATGATCTTGAAGTCTTCTTGAAGCTTATATCTTTATCTTTGATCACCCAATTGACTTTATGAGCTTTGATTGATCCTTGAGTGTCATCCATTGCTATTTCAACTTCATGATAGGCTTAGACAATGGATTAACTGCAAGTAGGGGATTAGTCACAAGTATTTATGTTTACTCATCATCAAAACCAAGTAGGGAGAAATCCAATACACAACATTCTCCCCCTTTTGGTGATGACAAACAAACAAAAACAAAAAGATAAATAATTGTGCTTAAGAATACTTACTCCCCCTACATAGATGTCAATCAAGTTAGTCAATTCATATTATGGCATCTAATGATTAATTAAAGCAATAGTATTGTTAAATCATTTGGCGACATTCGAGATAACTCGACCGACAGATGACTAAGGCCCAGGGGGCCCACAAGAGAAGCCCGATATCGACTCTGCATTTCCCTAACTCAAACATGGGATTAAAGACGGGCTCATAATTAGCAGAAACATGTCTAATATTCACTCCTATTACATGAGAAAGATCGTGGACCCATAATGGGTGGCCGTTATCTTCCAACGTCACTAAAGGGACCCAGGATGCCTATAAAAAGGAAAAGGGTTCCAATTCCAAGTTACGAGATCTAAGACATAGAACTCTTTTTTCTCAGCTGATATTTCTTACACTATAGAGCTTGTGACGATAGATTTGCGACAAACCTCCGTGGGTTGATCTCAGCTGCTTCAAGCTCCCTCTCATCCTTAAGTTCCCATACTAACTTAAACATCGGAGGGAATTTGGGTCGGAACCTAGATCCGACCCCCCTAACTCATCTCTATGGTGTAGATCGACGAGTCTCCATCTCCCGCGAGGGTCGCTTCCAAGCTTTCCAACCTCGAGCGATCGACGTTCAAGCCGATCGAGTGTCGATCGAGCACCGTACCATCATCTACCTCCATCACCCGACCCTGGTTCTTCCAACCTAGGATCCCACTTCACCTGCTGACGAGGCTCCGACTCAGCACGAAGAGCCCACGTCAGCTTGACAACTGTCACGGTCATTTTTAGCCTTAACAGTTTGGCGTCATCTGTGGGAAACCATTAACCATCTCAACATTCAGAAGCCAACAAAAAGCAATGTTAGCTAGTCCCATCAATATCGGACCGATCGAAGGTCCAAAGGAGAAGCAAAAGGCAAATATCATTGAGGTGGAAGATGCCACGGATTCCACTTCACCCTCGAAGCGGCCAGCGAGGGACACAAAAGAGCCTAAAGTGACCCAGAAGGAATTCACCGAATTTTTGGATCGGATCGACAAGAGTCTCGGTGTTGTGGCAACTTTGATACGCCAGAACATGGGTGACCCACCACTCTTAAATGAGCAATTGCCGACCCCAAACCCGACCCTGATGCCGACTAGGGGCACGGCTTTACTTATGAATCAGGGGGATCCGAGGGCAGATCGACTAGAGATCAGCCTGCACAACTCTACCCCACGTCTCACTAATACGACGGAATGGGGGTTGACAATCGAGCTTTCGTCCTACAAGGGGATCACATCCCCTAAAATTATAAGGAAGCGACCCGCAACATCCTAGACCAGGTAATGTATGGGACTCCTCGAGTTATAACCCTCCCAATCTTGCAGGTGGATTTAGAAGGAGGGAAGAGATCCCAAATCGACCTTCAGGAGCCAACTACGTGCGAGCCAGAGAGGGAAGATCTCTACTCATCCAATCCGTTCTTCGGTGAACCCCGCTGAGGGAGAATATCACTTCTGTCCCTCTTCTGAAGTTCAAACTCCATGCCTTACCAGCTTATGATGATAGAGGCAACCCGTGGTCGCACATTCATAAGTATATGAATGTAATGATGCTTCACGGGGCCAATGAGCCATACCTTTGTAGAGCCTTACATGCTACCATATTCAAGAGGGCAGAAGGCTGGTACGAAGGGTTACCCGACGGTTGTATCGGGTCACTCGATGAATTGACAGATATGTTCTGCAAGCAATTCGTCGGGGACGACATCCTAAGAAGAAGTCCTCCCACCTCTTCTCGCTCAAATAGAACGAGAATGAATCAATTCGAGCCTTCGTCCAAAGATTCAACGACGAGAGGATCGATGTAGAAGAGACACTGGACGTGACCGTCATAGAGGTGCTCACTCAAGCAGTCCGAAACAAACACATGCAAAGGACCCTCCACCAGTTTCCCCTAAATGTTCAACATAATGGATCGGTTGACCTTCACCGAAGAAGTAGAGGAATCGGCTGGAGCTAATGGGAAAGGCACTCCTGCCCGTAGCGGAGACACTAGGCGAGAGAAGCCAACATTGGGAACCTCTTGCCAGGAGTCTCGAGACAAGAGACCTAGAGAGAGGAGCCCTCGAAGCAAGGAGCGTCCTACCTATGCAAAACCAAGTGCTCCTAAGATGGAGGTCCTCGCATACGCCCCACGAGAAGAGCTGGTCCAAGAGACATCAAAGGAGGGCAAATATGAGAAAAGGGACGACCTCAAATTTTGTAAGTACCATAATGACTATGTGCATGATACCAACGACTGTTGGACTCTCAAAAAATAGATCGATTCACTGGTCAAACGAGGGCACCCCAAAAACCCGGCTAACTATCAACCTATCAAGGAGAGATCCTCAAAGCAGAAGGGCAAGATGACGTGGTCACCTATCACCAAGGTGGTCGAATAGCAAACCATCTGATCTCAGGGTCAAATAAAGAGGCAGTGGGCAAAAGCAACTCCTACAAAGTTCAAAAACATTTGTACGCCTTTTATTTCTGTCATTTAATTCAATAAAGCATGTCTTTTCGTCAAGTAAAGTTTCACTTCCTTTTCGAAATTAAGGTTTCATGAAGTTTACAAAAGCTATCCCATCAAACTCCCCACTTAAAGGATCCGATCCTTGGGAATCCTGGATAAGCTGAGTTTCACATTTGACGAAAACCCATGCGAGCTACTCTAAAGTATCGTCAGCCATAAGGAAAATGGCCACTCCCTTGCTAATGAACGATTCTCCTAAAAAGTGTCGTCGGTCGTAAGTCGAAGGGGCCACCCCTTCGCTATTGAACGACTCTCCTAAAACATTGTCAGCTATAAGTCAAAGAGGCCACCCCTTCGTTACTGAACGACTCTCATAAAGTGTCGTCAGCCGTAAGTCTAAGGGGTCATCCCTTCCCTATTGAACGACTCTCCTAAAGTGTCTTCAGCCATAAGTCGAAGGGCCACCCTTTCGCTACTGAATGACTCTCCTAAAACGTCGTCAGCTGTAAGTCGAGGGGCCACCCTTCGCTACTGAACGACTCTCCTAAAACATCGTTAGCGGTAAGTAGAAGGGGCCACCCCTTCTCTACTAAACGACTCACCTAAAGTGTTGTCGGCTATAAGTCGAAGGGCCACCTATTCGCCACTGAACGACTCTCAAAACGTTGTCAACCGTAAGTCAAAGGGGTCACCCCTTCGCCACTGAACGACTCTCAAAACGTTGTCAGCCGTAAGTCAAAGGGCCTCCCCTTCACCACTGAACGACTCTCAAAACGTCGTCAGCCGTAATTCCAAGGGGCCACCCCTTCGCCACTGAACGACTTTCAAAATGTCGTCAGCCGTAAGTCGAAGGGCCACCCCTTTGCCACTGAATGACTCTCAAAATGTTGTCAGCCGTAAGTCGAAAGGCCACCCATTCGCCACTGAACGACTCTCAAAACGTCATCAGCCATAAGTCGAAGGGGCCATCCCTTCGCCACTAAATGACTCTCAAAACGTCGTCAACCATAAGTTAAAGGGGCCACTTCTTCGTCACTAAACGACTCTTAAAATGTCGGCAGCCATAAGTTGAATGGGACACCCCTTCGCCACTGAACGACTCTCAAAAAATTGTCAGTCGTAAGTCGAAGGGCCACCCCTTTGCGACTAAACGACTCTCAAAATGTCGTCAACCGAAAATCGAAGGGGTCACCCCTTTGCCACTGAATGACTCTCCTAAACGTTGTCAGCCGTAAGCTGAAGGGCCATGCCTTCGTCACTGAACGCCTCCCGTATCGTTAGCCGTAAGTGTTTTTAGAGTGGGACACCCCTTCGCCACTGAACGACTCTCCTAAATATTGTCAGCCGTAAGTCGAAGGGCCACCCCTTCATCACTGAACGACTCCCGTACTGTCAGTCGTGAGTCGAGAAAATCGCTCCCTCGCCATGGAACATGGTGGTCAACTTCTAGCATGGTTCGATGGTTTACCCTCGATCACCTTGAAGTAGACTCTAACCCATCGAGGGGCTATCAGACGTTGTGACCACCACATGACGTAAGCGACAACAAACAAAGAGATGCAACGAAAAATATACAAGACAATTCTTCTGGCACTCTTATTACAAAAAATTGTTTTTTTACATCTACATCAACCCATATACATTCAAAAATTTCTAAAGCAGGCGTAAAAAGAGTGCCGAGATTCTACAGCGACTGGCTAGGCCCTTGATCCCTATCCAGCACGACTGTGGACTCTGGGTCCCACGTAGCATCCGCTCCTGCATCGTCACCAGCCATGGTGACAACTTCATCGACGGGAGCAGCTTCCTCTGTGCCTTGGCTCGATTCGTCATCGCCAAGGTTTGGAAACACCACCAGGATCTGGTTAATCTCAGTGGAGAGGTCAGGGAATCGATTCTTCATCTCCAATCGACATTGCTCAGCCTTCCTTGTATAGCTCGTCGAAGTCGGGAAACAAATCCTTAAACTCTTGAACCGCCCTCTCCGCTATGACCTCGGCATTGGCTCTATCCTCCAACAGAGTTTTCTCTGCTCGCTCTCTCAAGGCGGCTTGTTCAGCCTCCTTCTTACGAGACTCGTGTAACTCATGCTCGAGTTGCTGAATGTGATTTAGTCTCAATCTGCACAGAAGTCCTATTCTATCCATCTCAGCCTGAGACTTCTCCACGGCCAACCTAACAGAATCCAGGGTGACCTCATTATTGGCCACCACTGGAGCGCATCGACGCAACGTAGCGATGGCCACGAGAGCCTGCAAACAACGCACGGTAGTCAGCATCTGTGCTCGTCTCACTTACGAGGGAGGCTGGAGCAAAAATTACCTGGACGCTGGCATGAACGGCTATCGACGCAAGCCGCTCATAGTCGACCCTTTCCACGACAGCCCTATCCCTTGGAAGGGTCGCATTTTTAGGAATACGGGAGGCAGTCCCGCAATTGAGGAGAGCAGAATCTTCTCGCCTCATCGGAAACTCCATTTGGACGAGCTCCTCCACGGCACAGTCAAATGGGGGCCTATGGAGATTGACTCTCCAGCAAAATCAGCCTGAATTCATCAGGGATGTCTTCAGACAATTCTATATGAGGGAACAAAACCCCCCAAGGCTAGGAGTCCTCGTGCAGAAGAAGCTTCGGAGGGACCTGAGTCTTCCCCGAATCTCCCTCTTGAGGGGTACCCCTCCCCGGCTGGGAGACCTACTCCGTTGCTTCATTCGACCCAGATGGCTCCGAGTCACTGAGAGCAAGTTGTCGCCTTCTCTTATTCCCCTCAAGTGTAATCACTTCAAACTCGAAAGCGGGCTTTTCCTTCTTCTTTCACTGAAGACGGCCCACCTGAGTGGTCTTTTCAACAACAATGGGTTGATCCTCCGACGATTGGGCTGTCCTTTTCCCCCAATGTCGGCACCCGAGGAGACAACATGCTTATCTCAGCCTCTCTGATGGAAGCCTTGACTACCTCCCTCAATGCAGGATCCACCTGATAATCCACGCCGGCCATATCTGTAGAAGCAGTAAACGAGTTAAGTCAAAGAACGAAGGTCAAACAGTTGGCGGGCACGATCGAACCAACCTTTCGTCCACACGGTCTGACGCAACACGTCGTCGAACCACAGCCACTTTGTCTTCGTCATGTTCTCTGGTAGACTAGTTAGTATGTCGGCGGCTTCTTTCTCCTCTCCAGGCAGTGGCTTATCCTCGGCAGGGCTCAAATCAGGGCACCCCAGCTGGTGCAGAAGGTTGCCTCTCCCTGGAAGACCACGAACACGAACTCCTCCTTCCACTTAAGATTGGAGGTCGGAAGTTCGTCTAACATTTTCCTGCCTCGACGAGCCCTTATCAAGTACCAGCCTGGAGTCTTGAGGGTAGGAATGGAGAAGAAGTGGTTGAATAGTCTCAGCGACGGTTCAATCCCTTTCATCACACACAGAGCTATGAAGCCCATCAACACGCCAATGGCGTTCGACATCAACTAATAGAGAGAAATGTTCAGAGTGCACAAGAAGTACCGCATGAATGGGTGCTTGGGGAAACGAAGCCCTCGTTGGAAGGCTTTGACGTATACACCAACTTCCCGGTCACCGGGACGATGGATCCTCGCGTCCCTCTCTGGCGCCCGGATCTGATAATCGAGGCGGGCATACTTTCTCTGAAGCTCGGGGACCTGATCGGCCCCGACTTTGGACCTCAGATTTGCAAGCTTACCCGGCTCCATAATCCCTTCCTTGTTCTTATACATGACGGTGACCAAGCTCCTCTCAGAGGCAGGGACGGAAGACGAAGCCATTTCTTTAGAAGGAAGGAAAATCTAAATCAAGGAGAATGAAGAAGATACCTTCACACTCTGTCGCTGGAACTGTCCTATATAAGCAAGGCAACAATCGCGTGATGAAACACGCGTCGAAGATCCAAAGGCTCGGAGCGTCTTGGATTTCGAACTGGCAAATCATCTGAATCGACGAGGCGGGCGTTTTGGCGCCTGGAAATTTAGTGCTATTTTCTCGACTGCCATGCCCCATTAATGCGATGTAACGTCACTTGAATTCAATAGGCAGACCCTTTGAGGTCGTGCTATGGGGGCCATTGTTGAATCATTGGGCCGGCATTCGGGATAACTCGACCGACAGATGACTAAGGCCCATGGGGCCCACAAGAGAAGCCTGAAATCGACTCGGTCAAATCCCATAGGCCAGTCGACTGTTGTATTCCTGTCACTCAAACGTGGGATTAAAGACGGGCTTGTAATTCACGGGAACGTGTCCAACATTCACTCTTATTAAATGGGGACGATTTTGGACCCATAATGGGTGGCCGTTATCTCCCCAACGTCAGTAAAGGGACCCATGATGCCTATAAATAGGAAACGGGTTCCAATTCCAAGGTATGATATCTAAGACATAGAACTTCTACTTTCTCAGCTGATATTTCTTACACTATAGAGCTTGCAACGACAGATCTGAGGCGAACCTCCGTAGGTCGATCTCAGCTGCTCCAAGCTCTCTCTCATCCTTAAGTTCCCATACTAACTTAAGCATCGGAGGGGATTTGGATCGGAACCCAGATCCGACCCCCCCCCCCTAACGTGTCTATGTGGTGTAGATCGACGAGTCTCCATCTCCCGTGAGGGTCGCTTCCGAGCTTCCCAACCTCGAGCGATCGATGTTCAAGCCGATCGAGGGTCGATTGAACACCACACCATCATCTACCTCCATCACTGGACCCATGTTCTTCCAACCTAGGGTCTCACTTCACCTGCTGATAAGGCTCTGACTCAGCACGAAGAGCCCACGTCAGATTGACAACTGTCTCGGTCATTTTTGGCCTTAACAAGTATGATATACATGAATTCAAGTATTTGAATTTAGGATTTTTGAATCCAAATTTACTATATCTTACTTCCCCCTGAATCAAAGGCAACTTCAATCTTAGATTCAAGTTTAGCTTTTACTTAGCACAAAATTATGAGTTTGTTTATTTCTCTTGTCCTATGACATCATCCAAAAAGTGGGCGTAGAGAAACATCAACAATAGTGCTAAATAAAAGTAAATCAATCATGGGAGTATAAAGAATGACATACGTATTCAATGTGATACCAAATGAAAATCGAGAAAACACGAAGGTGTATCACACAAATACGTATCAATATCATCAAAATCTTAAAAGATTTAGTTGACTACATGAAATGAGGTCCATTATCAACATTCAACATGCAATTCATCCAGCATTTAAAGAGTATAATTAATAGCACAAGGAAGAGACAACGTTGCACATAAGAGAATAATGATCCAAAATGTAACAACATGTATATATATCTGAAGCATTAGTATATGGAGTACAAAAAATAACCAAGTCCACATACAAGAGTATATCCAACATATAACATCATACATCCAAAAATGTGCTACAGGCACCATCACTAACATCCAAACAGCATACTTCAATATACATAAAAAAATCTAAGACACTCTAACCCTAACAAAAGTAAGATCCTAGCGTGAGTAGTCTCAGCGCATCATTAACCAGCTAGACGACATCAGAGGAACCCTCAAGAGCTCTCATCTCTATATGGAAGCCCTCGGTCTCTGGATCAGATGACGATGCAACCGCAGCAGATGGATCAACATGAGCAGCCTCAGAAGCAGCAAGCTCACCAGCAGCAGCAGACGGAGTCTGGGAGAAGTCAACAGGAGGAGGCTGGGTGACGTCAGCTGGAGTAGCCTGAGCATCACCAGAAACAGCAGCAGAATGGATAGGCTGAATAGTTGCAGGCTGAAGAAATGCCTGGAGAGAGGCTGGAATGGCGATGCTGTGATGTAGAAATGACGTATGGAACAGCTCAAACATGCTAGACATATTCTGATCCAAATCAAACACCTTCTTGTCCAACTGGACAAGGAGGGGATCAGAAGCAGGTGGAGCAGAGGATGAATGGATCGAGGTATTAGCTGGTTGAACAGATGATGAGGATGGGCCAGAAACAGACTGCCTCTTCTTGGCTGCAGTCTGAAGAACTGAAGATGACTTCAACTTTACAGATGCATCCAGAAGAGGGCCAAGAGGGAATGACTCATAAGTAGAAATATCGATCTGGAAGTGGTGAAAGACATGAGTCAGGAAGCAACCATATGGGATATGAGAAGTGGTGGAGGTGATCTTATTGTGGTCCATTGACGCGTTGCAAAAAGATGCGCACTACTCCCAAGTATAGGAGGTCGTCAAGTAGTAATTCCTGGTGAGCCCAGGAGTCGGATCACAGGGACAATTCATCTGTGTTCATGCTATCTTCGGGTCAATAAAGATGTGAGAAGGTGAGAGACAAAACCACCTTTCGAATGCGATGATACGGATCAAAGGGGGTGTGTGTGATGGTTACAAAAAAGAACAAGAAATAAACAACCAAAATAAAGGTTGGGATACAAATGAGAGGAGTGTGTATGGATTGTGGTTTCATTAGGAAGTATGGCTTAGCTATTCAAACTCCAATTGATGACTCAACTCCATATCCATGTCAATGTATATGGAATCGGAAGATTTCCCTATTGGGAATAAAACCAAACACGTTTAGCTCAATTGTGAGGCTTTCAAGCCACACAACCGGATGGTGTCATCTTGGAGCTCAAATCAACGTGTTAGCATCAAGTGTAATTATTGGATTAATGATTTCAAGTACAAAGCATAATTAGTTAAACCTCGCGATTCAACACCTTGCGGGCCCCTCTACCGGTATATGCACGTAGATAATGCCTTGAGGCATATCATCCTCATTGGATCCCTCTACGGGTAATGCATGATAAAATGAGTGTGAAATCAATCAATACAATAGCTACACAATCCTATGCTATGGATAATTGAAAGCTAATCATACAAATCCTAACTACATCACAATCCAACATATAAAGAGATTAGCTACACATGAGAGCAAAAATATTCACCATTGCATTCATATTCATAAGTTCATACATAGAGAATGAGAAAAAATGGAATACAAGACAATGGTTAAGAAAGATATCACCAAATGGAGGCTCTTCTCATCCTCTATCAGATCCCAGAAAATGGGGGCCAAAGTCCCCCCAAAAACATATACAAAACCCTAATCTAAAACTAGGGGAGAAAACCCCAAAAAATGGAAAGTATTTGAAGCTAATGATGGAGGCTCCCCATTACATCTGAATCAAGGGGTTTTATATCCCCTAGGGTTCACATCTCAACCACCCAAAATTGCATCCAAGGTTTCAGAAGAAAAGATCAAAATCGGGTTAAAATAACCACAAGTCGCGACCTAGATTTTGGCTGAAAGACCCGTGACAGGTGCCTGTCGAACAACTGTCAGTCGCCTGGTGACAGGCGACTGTTGTTGGTCAGTCAGGTGCCTATGCGAAAAGTGCAAAATGTGCGAAAACTGGAGGTCTCCCAGGCAGGCAACTGCTGTAAATTTCACAGGCGCCTGTGAGTTACACATGCTACTGTCTTTTGTGCTTCAGGCGCCTGGTGTAACTGTAGCTAAATCCAACAGAACATTGATTTTTTTACTTCTTCGGAGTGTGGGAAACCAAGCGACTACTGTTGAAAATGGTAGGTGACTATATCTCATACCGGCGCATGTCAATCCTTCAGCAGGAACCTGCTATGCACTCCCCTTTGCTCCACACTGAGTTTTCAAATGGGCAGGCGACTGTCGTTGTAAGGACAGTCGCATGTCCTGGCTCCAGGTTCACTTCTCCAATTACTTGATTTTGTCCCCTTTGAGACTCTTGAAAAATCCAGAAAGATATGTAAAAATACAATTCACGTTTATAAGGGTTTGGAGAGTGAAATTGTGCCGAAATAAAATCATATGCTCAAAAGATGATGAATTAACACAAATATAGTCAAGAGAGCATGATTCAATGAGTTATATGCACAAGAGGGAATGATTATGGGCCTAAAATATGAATGTTCAATCATAATCATCCATCATGTCAAGGATAACACTGGTCCAGTTAGCATACATGCCTGAAAAGATGGCATACATGCATTTGAGAATCTCATGAGATGGCTGATCAGAAGACCCATACTTGGGTAGAATGTTGGACTTGACCACATGATGGATAGCCCAACCACGAGGTGTGAACATGGAAGTTCTGATGCCAGAAGTGAGGATACGAGGGATCTCACGAAACATGTCCCGAAGGACGGCCTGATCGAGATCTGCTACCTTAGACATGAAAATGTCTGCATATAGGGATCCGGTGAAAGGAATCCTAAGGATAGTCCCTAGAAGCTTGGGGTCAAGCTTGATCGGGGTCCCCTAAACGATGGTGTCCAATATCCCAGACTCATTGTATTCACCGCAAATGCGGTTTGCATAGAATAATTTCACGAGCATGGGATAGGGTCTATGAGAATCATCATGGGAATACCTAAATAGATCGGCCAACTTGGTCATAGTCAATAGCTGGGAGATGTTTTTGGTAGTGAAGTCTTGATAAGAAATGAAACACTCCTTTTGGAGCTTAACATTGATCATCAAGTTGTTTTGCACAAACACGTGTCGTCACTGCATGTGGGGACATGAGAAGCAGGAACTGAAGGCTGTGAAGATTCAGGATTGGCTTGGGTTTGGGCTGGAGGGTTTTAAGTTTTGGTTTTGGCATGTGGTTCTGAATGAGGAATATCGGCTTGAACTAGGGGTTCGATAAAGGATAATCGCTAAGGGCTGAACCTGGATTTTCCTATGCTTATGAATCAAGGTCTCGGGCTCAGATTCACTCACCCACGATTCCTCGGAATCGGAGGAGTAGAGAACTCAGGAGGAGGTGAAGGAGACCGAGCTCGTTTCGTGCGAGATTTGGTCAGAGCCACCTTAGGAACCTTAACCCTAGGTTCTCTATGTTTCTTGAGGGAGAGTGACTTCCCCTTTGAAGAGGTAGGCTTGGATTTGGGTGCCATGAATTGAAATCGAAACTGAAATTGACGAAATCGACAATTAGGGCATGAATTGAGAGAGATTGAGTCGAAACGTATACCAAATCGATGTCAGAGGAGGAGATCTAGTTGATGGAGGTGAACAGACGGAGGAGATGGCCTGACGGTGGCTGATTGACGGAGAGGAGAAGTGATCGCATTCGAGAGGAAGAGGAAGGATACTCAGGGTTTTTGAAACACTTGGAGAGAGAAAGTCCCACTAATCGAAGGTTATAGGAGAATGCAGGAAAGATCTGGGTCATTGGATCAAAATGAACGGCCCCGATCAAGGGCTACGAACCGCCAAACTCGATAGACAGGTGATTGATGCACATCGTGCAGTCGCCTGTCAAGCCCTAATAAGAAAATGGCTCAGAAATGGGACATGCGCATGTAGAGTAAAACACAGCCACCTGGATTTGGACAGGCGCCTGTGAAATGACCTACAGGGGCCTGCTGCACAGTAAAATTTTCAAGAAATTTTGAGCAAACTCTCAGGAAAATTGGTGACAATTGGACATGCACCTGATGACAAAAATACAGTCGCCTGGGATATGACCAAGCACCTGAAAAATGACCATCAGTCGCATGTCATGGATATGAGTTATGAAGGCTAAAAACTGGAAATTGGGCAGTGACTGTAGAAGAAAAGTCAGTCGACTGTCCTGGTTCTGAAATCCAGAATTGAATTAGAATCAAGGATTTGAGACTTCTCACCCTTAGACCTATACTCTAATCACTCTAATGACATCATATAATCATCATAAACATATACATTAACATACATATCAATGACATCAAGAGAATCATAAAATCATCAAAATCTCCAATAAATCTTATATAAAACTACTGTGAAAAATAGTCATATACATAAATGAGATATGGAAATGATTAAATGAGCTCAAACCAAGTTATAACATATGAAAATGAGCTCCTAAATTTCAGATTCACCCATAATCCCTAATTCTCCACGCAACCGCACAAATGAGTCTTCTTTTAGAGGTTTAGTGAAGATACCGACGATTTGTTTTTGAGTTTCAATGTACTCTAAGATGATGTCCTTATTAGCTACATTATCATTAATGAAATGGTGTCTCATATCTATGTGTTTAGTACGGGAGTGATGTACCTGATTTTTGGAGAGACATATTGCACTTTGGTTATCAACCATGATAGGACAAGTATCATAATTGACACCATAGTCTTTGAGAGTGTGTCTCATCCAAAGAACTTGTGTACGTGCAAGACCCACGGTAATATATTCCGCTTCGGTCATGGACAATGATACAGAGTTTTGCTTCTTGGAAAACCAAGAGACAATGGAATTTCCTAGAAAATGGCAAGTGCCACTAGTACTTTTCCTATCGGATTTGCATCCAGCAAAATCAACATCATTATATGAGACTAGCTCATATGTGCTAGATTTAGGGTAAAGTAACCCATAAATTAGTGTTTAATTGAGGTAACGAAAAATTTGTTTAACCGCAATCAAGTGTGCTTCCTTAGGTCTAGCTTGATATCTAGCACAAAGACATACTGAAAACATGATATCAGGCCTACTTACAGTTAAATAAAGTAGACTACATATCATACCTCGATATAGACAAATGTCTACATCTTTCCCGTTTTCGTCTTTGTGAAGATGAGTGGTTGTACTCATGGGAGTCCTTTTGCTTGAAGACGATTCCATCCCGAATCGCTTGATAAGCTCCCCGGTATACTTGGATTGATGTATGAAAATCGCATCCTTCATTTGTC
>JAULAV010005457.1:0-25000 GCA_030789695.1 Scilla litardierei
GTGTGCATAGTAAAAGGGCAAACTTGTAATAAGTGTATGTGTGTGTGTAAAGCAAGATGACACATGTGTAGCAATGGCTAACTTGTAATTAGAGGAAATTTCTAGAAGAGAGATTTTTAAAAGAAATGGCAAACTTGTAATTATAAGAACCTTGGAAAAAAATATCTCACTCTTTAATTATTCTTCTCTTCTCTTCTTCTACAAACTTCTTCATTATTCTTTTCTTTTCTTTTCATTGTTTTTAGTTCCATTTTGCTTCCCCTTCGACCGAATGCAACCAGGCAAACAAAAAAAGGAGAAAGAAAGAAGTGAAAGAGAAGTGAAAAATCAAGAAGAAGGGAAAGATCAAAGGAAAACCAAGGAAAAGATATGAAGAGGAAGAAGAAGGAGAATGAGGAGGGAAGCTTCCATCATCTTGGGATGAGGTAGGATACCCATCTCCACTTAGTATTCTTTTTTCATACATATTATTTATAGAAAATCATGCCTTTGTGATGTTGGATCTGTTTTTGAAATTTCAGCAAAACTGTCTTCTTGTTTAGCCGTGATTTCTGCTCAAACTGGATTGAAGGAAAAATATGAAATCACTATAGTCATGTAGATCTCGAAATCCTACCCCAAAATTATATAAAATATGATATATGTTAAATTCAAAAATTAGGAGGAACAGAGCTTTTTCTGCAACATATCAAATTTTTGGCAGTTTGGATACCATGCACGATATCGACTGTAACGCAAATTGTACCTATTCATTTTTTGAAAACTTATACATTTTGGATATCTAGTCTTCAAGAGCTACAACTTTTGCCTAGTGTAAAAAACTCAAATTTGTTAAGTATGTGACTTCTCCCTACTTGGTGTTAATGATGAGCAAACATAAATACTTGTGACTAATCCCACATTTGCAGTTAATCCATTGCCTAAGCATATTGTTGCGGGGTAGAACTCGCGTACAATGAATTTATATTATGGGGAACCAAGGGCACGATGGTTATGCTAATGACAGGATTAGGGCAGGCTATTTAACATGTGATTAGTGGGGTGATGAGGCTAAACTCGCTGTAGAAGCTGACCACGGTGTTGAATCCAGTTGGATGTCACGGAGGGGCCGAACTGACTAAGTTGAGGGCGAGCACGACTGGGGATGACGAGCTAACCTGCGCAAGGCGCAACTCGTCAGACAGGCCGGGTTGGGGTCCAACCCTTAGCCTCTCCAATGCCTAAGTCAATAATAGGACTTAAAGCAGGGGCTAGGCACGCAGGTCGGACTGAGGGTGAGTCGACCGTGCGTGACGAGCTATGAGTGGAAGAACAAAGATATGGACGACCTTTGCCCTTGTGTGTGAGTAATAAGATTGAGAGTGAATTTTCCAACCCCCTCACCGTTGGAGACGAAGGTGTATTTATACCTGACGGGAGGTGGTTAGGTAAGGCTGACCTGGCATGTCGACTCGACGTGCTGAGCTGGCTCTACTGTCAGCAGAAGCTTCGGACGAGGATGTCAGGAACAGGAGTGTCAACCACACTTTTTTCAGATGGTGCAACGGCCAGGGGCGCTTCTGTCAGGGTGTCAGGGCCGAAAGCATCAAGTATCAGGGGGCGCAGCGGCCAGGGGGTGCTTTGTCAGATGGTCAGGTGGCGTAAGTGTCAGTAGCGTCCTTCGTACTAGGTTGTTTGTCATGTCCGATGTGTTGGCCTAGTTAATCTACTAAATAGGTCGTACGATATAATTTTAATGATGATAAACAAGTCGTGTGACTAACGTCCTTCATTAAGTGATTTCAAGGAGAAAAGTGCAAAATAAATCTTGATGGCAAAAGAGAGATTGTATGTGGACATTGGTGCAAAAAGGAAACTTAAATGATACCTACATCATCTATATGAAGATGAAAACTTGAATTGGTCAAACGAAATCATTGGATATCAAGGGATTTGATTGAATCTTAAAGTTTTTTTTATACAAGCAAAGAGCAGTTCTGTTGTGATTTGTCTTCATCCAATAACGTGAAAATATAAGGTCCAGATCCTCATCAATCCTTTTTGATGACACAAAGAAACAGAAAGCAAAAAATGCATGAAAGAGAAGAGTGAATGGTGACAGCATTCAGAGTTCAAATAAATAATCTCTCCTGTTGAGGGATAAAGGGATCCAACCAACTGCAACAACAAAAAGGAGACGGCTTCTTCCTTAACCTGGGACTTGATTTAAAAGAGTAAAGGAAAATCAATTTGAAAAGCACAGTTTTTCTTGGGGCTCTTGATAATCTTTTTAAAAAACCAAAGTGCAGCTCTTTATAATTCTCCTTCTCAGTGCGGCTTCAAATAGAAAAAAAGATACAGCATTATTTCAATCTCGAAGTGGCGCTCTGTCAATACAACACATGCTGCAAAAATCATTAAAAAGCAATAACCCACGTCAGCCGGAGTTTGAGCATCATCTTTGCAATTGAAATTTGTTGCGGCCTCTGAAGTTCGAGAGCGCACGGTGGCTTCGTCTCCCTCAGGCGATCCAAGGCGGCTGCTTCGTCTCCCTCAGGAGATCCAAGGCGGCGGCTTCGTCTTCCTCAGGCAATCCAAGGCGGCGGCTTCGTTTTCCTCAGGTGATCCAAGGCCGGTGGCGCAGACTTCCTCAGGTGATCCAAGACCCTTCAGCAACTCACGGCAATGGTTTCGACACACGGCGGCTGCTCCGACTTCCTACGGCGACTCCAGTGCGAAGGCGAGGGCGACGATCTCATCCAGCAACACAAAGAACGGCGGCTTCGCCTTCATCAGCAACTTGCAGAACACAAACAAACTTGGGTGCTTCTCCTCAAATCACGAAAGCCCACAGATCTGAGTTCTGCATTTGATTTGGGAAATTGCTTTACATACAGCCTGCCATCTAAACAGAAGAATATCAAATTTCTTTACGCACAGCAAATCAGCAACCGGCCTTGCACGATGAACTTCAACTGCACATATCTTCCAATCCAGACATCAGATTTGCGAGCGGTTTGAGCCTACGTGACAACGATCTCATAAATTTCATCACGGTGATATTTTTCCAGACTTTTACTGAAGTATTAAGTTGGTTATACTGCTTTGCTGTGAGATCATATTGTGATTAGCTTTATTCAGAAGCTATATTTGTGCTTAATCTTGTCAAACTATATCTGTGAACGGTGAGATCACTACCCGTAAGTGTGATCAAGTTTGATTGAGTGAAATCCTCATAGGTCTTGGGGTCGGAGTTTTGGCGGGGAGCCACTCCGTTAAAAAATATCTGTGCCTGATCTTCTCTGTGATTGTGATTGTTTTAAATTTGTGCCACACACCCTATTCACCCTCCTCTAGGGTGTTTTTCAATTGGTATCAGAGCGGGATTCCTTTTAGACTCAAAGTCTAGTGGAATTTCGATCCTATGGCACAAATTCCGCATACATACTCATATGACACACACAATCAAAGAGAAGGTCAGTCATACCTCAGATCTCCTCTACTTGATGGTACGGACTATAGTTATTGGAAACAACGCATGTCCATGCACATCAAAGGTATCGATATGGCATTATGGAAAATAATTAGTGAAGGCTTTACACTATTTGATAAACCTACTCCTGAGCAGCAAAAAGAAAATGACCGGTTACAAAATCTAAACTTTAAAGCTATGAGCATCTTGTATTGTGGTCTTAGTAAAACTGAATTTAACCGCATTAGTTCTTGTTCTACTGCTAAAGATATTTGGACGAGACTTGAAGTTACTCATGAGGGAACTAGTGAAGTTAAGAAAACTCGTATTAGAATGTTATTACAAAAATATGAAAATTTTGCTATGATGCCTAATGAGTCTATTGATGCTATGTTTTCTCGTTTTGCAGATATCATCAAGCCATTGAAATCCTTAGGGAAGGACATCCCAGAGGAAGATCTGGTTGGAAAGATTGTATACTCTTTATCTGGTGATTGGATTCAAAAGAGAACAGCGATCGAAGAAGCACATGACTTGGCAGATATCAGTTTCGAGAAGCTAATGGGAAAATTAATGGCTTATGAGGTTCAATTGAAGATGGCCAATAATAGCACACCAAAGAAGGAGGAAACAAAGGAAAAGAACTTAGCTTTACAAGTTTCCAAAATGCTCAAGGAGGAGATGAATGAATCAGACGATGAAAGCATGGCTCTTGTTACAAGAAAATTTGTGAAATTCATGAAAAACAACAAACGAAGGACGGGAAACATTTGGGGAACCAAGAAAACCGAAGAAGATGATGAAGAAAGTTCTGCACCTCAGTGTTTCAGATGCAACAAGAGAGGGCACATGAAAGCAGAATGTCCACTTCTGAAAGGAAAAGGAAAGGAAAAGACTGGTGATGAAGAAAAGAGGACATCAAAGCGAGGAATGGTGGCTACTTGGGGAGAAAGTGACGCAGAGGAGCTCTCCTCAGATGATGACTGGAACGACAACACTGGAACTTGCTTTATGGCTGGAAACGAAAAGGTAAAAATTAGCTCTCTTGTTCAAAGCTTTGATGATGAAATGAATATTAGTGATGATATGTTTTCTAGCATGGAGAAAGCTTATGAATTTCTTGTAGAACTACTTCAAGAAATGGGTCCTAAATTTCTTAAACTAAAAAGGGTTCGTGATTCATTAAAAAAGGAACTAGGGAGCATGACAAGAGAAAGAGATGAGCTATTTGTTAAGTGGAAAGAACAAAATGAATAATATACAATTTTGATGAAACCTAATTAGAAACAAAAACCTTAGAGCTAGAAAATACTAATAAAAAATTGGCTACGTTAGAGCTTGACCACGTTAATTTAGCTAAAGAATTAAAAGAGAAAATTAGCATTCTTGGTTCTAAAGATTCTGAAATAAAATTATTGAACCTAAAAGTGGCTAGCTATGAATAAAAACTGGAAGAGCTTGTAAAAGAAAAATCTAATTTAATAAAAGGAAAACACTTAGCAATTGATTTAGAAACTAGCAAAAAAGAAAAAAGATATGAGACTAAGATTAGTGAACTTGAGAATGAAAATCAAAGTCTTAGCTTGACATTAAAGAAATTCACAAATAGTCAAGAAAGCTTTAATAAGATGATAAATGGGCTAAATGAACAATCTAGTAAACATGTTCTTGGCTTTCAGGAAAAACAACCTAAGAAAAAAACTAGGAAGATCATTGAAAAGAATTTTGCAAGAGACATGAGCTTTCACCATTGCATGCATAAAAATCATATGTCATCTACTAATAAGCATTTCAATGTTACATATTTTTATTGCAACAAAAGTGGGCATGTTATGAATGATTGCTTGGCCAAATATTATCTTGAATATTTTATATGGGTTTCAAAGCATCGTACTAACAATTGTGGATCCAAAATTTGGTTACCAAATGGTGCATCTTCTTTTGTAGGTGCATCTTCAAGTGGAAAATGACAGCATTTGGTACCTTGATAGCGGTTGCTCGAACCACATAACGGGTAATGAATCCCTCTTCACGATGCTATCAAGGTGGCTTGGATGGATTGGAGATAAACACTAGCAATTCCAATGAGCAATAATGATGGTGTATCAAAAGAAGCAGAAGCTACTACGTCATCACAAGATCTTCCTAAGGATTGGCGCTTCAAGAAGGATCATCCAAAGAACCAAATCCTTGGAGACACGACAGAAGGTATACGCACTAGAAGTAGCTTTAATTTGATGGCCCTTAAACCAAAAAACAATTTTGCTTCATTCGAAGGGAGTTGGGGATTATGTCACTAATTGAGCATTAGCACGCATATCCATGCACATACACATGCTTAAATATTATATCTAAGCTATACACATTGCACACTATTTCATCTTTATATGGGTTTGGTCATTCTTTGTATGTGCATGCATGATCGTCATTACTATTATTGATTTTGGTTGAGAATTTGATATGAACCTTGTTAGACATCTTAGAAACATTAAAATGTTTTTGATGATGATGCACCATATTATTGTAAAATCCCCATGCTTGAATTATTAATGAAAAGGTGAAACTCGTAAGCATGCCAAATTGTACGAATCAAATAGATTGATTAATTCTTATAAACTATGGAGACAATTGGATGTGCTTAGATTCTAAAGTTTCTGAATTTATATTTTATCCTTATAATTGTATGCGCTTAAGTCTATATGGAAAATTATTTAGTAGGAGCTGAATATGTCGATGCCTTCATGCGTCACTATTCTGAGACACCAACATTGTAATATTAAAAAAATGCAATGAGCATTTATAAAAAAAGAAAAAAGAAAATAAAAAGAAAAATGGAATAGCAAAACATCTTCAAATATACTACATTTGATACCGGCGGCTAGTAACCGGATTTCGGGGGTTTGTTAAGCAATGTGTATGAAATATGGTAAATGAAGTAACCACTTAGCGCACCTCAATTCCAAAGGACCCGAAATTTAACACCATGGTATCCCTTGATTGGTGTCTCCCTACACATCACTTATTGATTATTCTATAGCAACGAAGGCTTACAAAATGTATTAGATAATCTTATATTTTCATCTCTTAAGTTTCTAAGCACCCTTCATATTGTCAAATTGTTTCATAATACAACATCTTTTTGTTATATTTCTTACAACGACCGTATGCTTTCTATGCTCATGACATTTGTTATACTTTAAGTTCGTGGGGAAAACGCATTAATATGAGCATCTTCGTCACTTTCTTGTTTCTTCGATACTCTAAACTTGTTTCATGTCTCATTCTTAACCTCTTCAATATATTTTTGTGATCTTTTCGATTAATGGCAAAAGGGGGAGAGTAGAAAAACAAAATAATGGGGGAGAGATGCACATTTTGAGGGGGAGCTTGTCACAACTTTTCATGAGAGAACATCGATAGGGGGAGCTTTGTATGATGTTTATAATCATGTGCACTATATGACTTACTCTTTAATATCATTTCTCAATTTTTCCAGACTTGTTTGCCATGATCAGGGGAGATTGTTGGCCTAGTCAGTCTACTAACTAGGTCGTACGATATAATTTTGATGATGATAAACAAGTCGTGTGACTAACGTCCTTCATTAAGTGATTTCAGGGAGAAAAGTGCAAAATAAATCTTGATGGCAAAAGAGAGATTGTATGAGGACATTGGTGCAAAAAGGAAACTCAAATGATCCTACATCATCTATATGAAGATGAAAACTTGAATTGGTCAAACGAAATGATTGGATATCAAGGGATTTGATTGAATCTTAAAGTTTTTTTTATACAAGCAAAGAGCAGTTCTGTTGTGATTTGTCTTCATCCAATAACGTGAAAATATAAGGTCCAGATCCTCATCAATCCTTTTTGATGACACAAAAAGAAACAGAAAGCAAAAAATGCATGAAAGAGAAGAGTGAGTGGTGACAGCATTCAGAGTTCAAATAAATAATCTCTCCTGTTGAGGGATAAAGGGATCCAACCAACTGCAACAACAAAAAGGAGACGGCTTCTTCCTCAACCTGATACTTGATTTAAAAGAGCAAAGGAAAATCAATTTGAAAAGCACAGTTTTTCTTGGGGCTCTTGATAATCCTTTTAAAAAAACCAAAGTGCAGCTCTTTATAATTCTCCTTCTCAATGTGGCTTCAAATAGAAAAAAGATACAGCATTATTTCAATCTCGAAGTGGCGCTCTGTCAATACAACGCACGCTGTAAAAATCATTAAAAAGCAATAACCCACGGCAGCCGGAGTTTGAGCATCATCTTTGCAAATGAAATTTGCTGCGGCCTCTGAAGTTCGAGAGCGCACGGCGGCTTCGTCTCCCTCAGGTGATCCAAGGCGGCGGCTTCGTCTCCCTCAGGTGATCCAAGGCGGCGGCTTCGTCTCCCTTAGGCGATCCAAGGTGGCGGCTTCGTCTTCCTCAGGCAATCCAAGGCGGCGGCTTCGTCTTCCTCAGGCGATCCAAGGCCAGTGGCGCAGACTTCCTCAGGTGATCCAAGACCCTTCAGCAACTCACGGCAACGGTTTCGATGCACGACTGCTGCTCCGACTTCCTATGGAGACTCCAGTGCGAAGGCAAGGGCGACGATCTCATCCAGCAACACGAAAAACAGCGGCTTTGCCTTCATCAGCAACTTGCAGAACACAAACAAACTTGGGTGCTTCTCCTCAAATCACGAAAGCCCACAGATCTGAGTTCTGCATTTGATTTGGGAAATTGCTTTACATACAGCCTGCCATCTAAACAGAAGAATATCAAATTTCTTTACGCACAGCAAATCAGCAACCTGCCTTGCACGATGAACTTCAACTGTACATATCTTCCAATCCAGACATCAGATTTGCGAGCGGTTTGAGCCTACGTGACAACGATCTCATAAATTTCAGCACGGTGATATTTTTCCAGACTTTTACTGAAGTATTAAGTTGGTTATACTACTTTGTTGTGAGATCATATTGTGATTAGCTTTATTCAGAAGCTATATCTGTGCTTAATCTTGTCAAACTATATCTGTGAACGGTGAGATCACTACCCGCAAGTGTGATCAAGTTTTATTGAGTGAAATCCTCCTAGGTCTTGGGGTCGGAGTTTTGGCGGGAGCCACTCCGTTAAAAAATATCTATGCCTGATCTTCTCTGTGATTGTGATTGTTTTAAATTTGTGCCACACACCCTATTCACCCCCCTCTAGGGTGTTTTTGATGTGCCAAGGAGCCGTCGGTGCACTTCCCGAGGCTGGGGCCGAGACGGGTCGTCGGGCCGGCTCGGGCTGAGGCTGAGCGGTCCGGGTGCACACTCCGCACACTGACCCTGGCGAACTGGGGGAGAACAGATGCATGCTGGGTGCGCCATTCTCCCCGTCACGTCGGACTTTAGGATCGACAAGCGCCCCGTGGGCCTCTGAGGTTCGGGCGCAGAGCGCCCTGTCGCTAGGTCGGCCACCTGTTCATGGGGGAGGGGCGTGCCTGTGTGGTGTTTCGGTGGTTTGGGACGGAAGGTCGGACTGTCACGATCTTCAGGTCGTATCAATTGCCTCCGGCATTCGAGCTCGAGGTGGGGGGCGAGGCCCGGCTCAGATCGGATGACGTATCACTTCCCCTGCTTTGAAATGGTGGTTCAAATTTTGATCCGTGCTTGGGAGCGGCGGAGCAGGTCTAGGAATTCCTGCCAGGTTAGCCATTATTTCGATTTTAAAGTGCCTGGGGGAAATCGAAGCGCCTCCGCTAGTGATCTCGCGACGCGTGGATGAAGGCGACTTTCACGACAGTCGAGGTGTCAGGGATGCTTTGATGAGCTCAGCGTGGTGGCGTATTGACGGTCGAGATGTCCTATTGTCTCCTATAAGTATGGGGAGAAGGAGATCGATGAAAGCTTTCTTCCGGCTTCAACCTTCTTCCTACCTTTCGATTTTTGTCAGTCGTTCACCGACGTTGTCGCTGTTGTCTTCGCCGGATGTCCATTTTCGGTCGTGTTCTCAGCTCGGCCGCTTGCTAGGTAATTCCCGTATCCTTTAATCGATGGCTTCTCATTTTGACTCCGGAGCAGGTAGCAGTGCGACGACAGAGGGGCCAGTGTCCGAGGGAAGGTGGTGGGGGCGCAGAGGCCTCAGCGGAGGAGAACGTGGTGCACTGATGTACCGAGGGCGATAGCAGCCGTCAGGTGCATGCCAGACCGGATCAACATTAGGGAGATTCGGGTGCAGTTCGTGCGCCCGCCCTGTGAAGCATGGGTATTGGGACCTGAGGAAAGGGTGTGTTCGACCGGGGATAATGAAGTTGGGGTCTACACCCGATCCTTCGAGTTGGGACTTCGCTTCCCGATCCACCCTTACCTCATACACCTGATGAACTTCTTAGAGGTGCCGATCTTCGCCTTGGCACCCCGCTCCTGGGGCTTGTTGGTGGGGTTCACCGTGCTATGCTTTGCCAGCTCCCTGAGCCCATCCCTGGCTTTGTTCCAGCACTTTTTCGCAGTTCGGAAGAGGGGGATGTATCACTGCGTCTGTGCGAGGGGGGGAGGGAGCTCATCGTCGAGGTGCACGCCGATGTCGGTAGGTGGATGGGTGATTTTGTCTTTATTAAGATGCCGGTCGACGTGGTACTGGCGTCGGACTGGGGGGGCGTTGAACCCTCTGGTGAATGAGATGGTGGAGCTAACCAGGGAAGACCTGGCGAAGGCACAGATCTTGGGGGAGTTGCCCGAGGCGCACCGCTGGTGGGAGAACTTGACGCTGGACAGTCCGCTCGCCCAGGATTTTTGGTCCCCAGGTAGTTCGAGCCCGGCGAGCCCTTAGGTAGGCTTACCCTGATCTTTCTTTTCTTCGTAGGTGGGGACGCGATGCACTCGCCGGAGGAGGTATCGGGGGCTGTCGAGGTGCCGGTCGGGGAAAGCGCCAACCTTCGCGATAAGGGTAAGAAAGCAATGGGTGAGGACAGGCCGGTAAAGGGGGTGTCCCGAAAAAGGGGTACCGAGGTCTTGGAAGAGGAAGGGGAGAGCCAAAGGTGAAGGGTGTCCGAATCTGGCGCCTCCTCCGGTCGAGCTGTCGAACGTCCCCCCGCGGGTTCACCTATTCAGGGAGTGGTCCACCCGGTTCCTACGCGGGTGCCCGAGGTGGGCAAGCCTCTCAAAGCACCACTGGTCCAGAAGTGGCCTTACGGAATCCCCCTATGCGAGATGGAAAGAGCGACGAACCCGAGTTGCGAGAATGCTCTCATCCGCTTCAAAAGGACCAAGGCTGAGGTCGAGGCGCTGCCCAGCGATGGTCTTCACCGGCTGACCTATCGGATAGGCCGTGATGAGTCGATATTCGAGGATACCGGGGTGACAGCACGTCTAGTGGAGTATTGCATGCTGCCACGAGATCGTGCGTCCTTGATCCGTGTGGGGGCGGAGCGGCTGTGCAGCTCCGCTCTGTGGCACGTCATGCAGGTAGGTCGAATTCCACGTCTCGCCTCCCAGGTTTTCTTTGCTTGTGTTCGAATGAGTGATGTATTTTTTGTAGATGGTCATGGCTATAGTGGCCTTACAGTGCTGAACTCTGGTGGCTGCAACGAAGGCGGCTCTCGATAAGGCGAGGATCGATCTCGCTGACGTCAGTGAGAAGCTGAGGGAGAAGGAAGCGGAGCTGGAGAGGGTTGCGATAGCCCGTGAAGTCGAGAAGTCGCGGTCTGCGTACTTCGATTCGTCGAAGGCTATGATCGAGCGCCAACTCTTGGAGGGGAAGCGGAAGTGGGCCAATATCCTGGTGAAGCAGCCGAGGAGATGGCTAGCAAGAAAAGGGTGATCGATCTGCAGGCGTGACAGATAGCCGACCTGAAGAAGACCATCGACGCGGATAGGAGGGAGAAAGGTATCTTGAGGCAGCAGTTGGAGGAGAGACGGGGGGTTGAGTGCGACATGATCGAAGCCGCTCTCCGTCGTTATCATGACGAGCATGTCGATGCTGCGGGAGGCGAGGGAGACGGGGGTTCGCCAGGTGGCGAGGCATATGGGGGCTCGGCCGGAAGAGAGGTGGTGACGCTGAGAACTTAGAGTAGGAGGGAGTTGTCTCTTTTTTGTATGGTCGGTCGATGGCCGGGTCCGGTGAGATGTTGTATTTCCAGCGGGCGCCGTGAATAACCTCGCCCTTTAGAATAAATGGGATGGATTGGTCTTGTCTTGGTTTCTTCTTCTCCTTGTTGAGTGTGTGAACTGCTTGCCTTCCCCTTGTTGAGTGTGTGAACTGCTTGCTTGAGGGGATATAATTGCCCCCAACATCCATCTGTCCACGAGCGCTAGGTTATGGGGAGAGGGATGTTGAGACTCAGTACGATAATGGCATACGAATGAGCTCGGGGAGAACTTCCGAACTACTGGTTCGGGGCGAGGTGAGGCATAAGAATGAGTTTGTTGGGGTGTCGGTGTCGCAGTCCGACCCTGAACAGGCGATGCTCAATGTCCCTGGCTGTCGTAATGCTGTCGGTGTCCTTCTTGGGCCCGTGTAGGACAAGGGGGGATTTGAAGTTAGTTTGACTTGGCGTAATCATTTCGACGCGAAAAAGGGCGGGAATCGAAGCGTTTCGGTGTGTCTTGCGTGAACCGAGGCTATCTTTCCAAATCGGCTGCTGTTGGAAATCAAAGCGGTTCGGCCACTCTCTGAATGACGCGTGGCGGATGCGACGGCTGCTATCAGTCGATGCGTCATACTGCGCGGATCGATGCATCATTCCACGGATCGAAGCGTCGAGGGGCGCGGATCGTTGACGCGTGGCGAGACATCTGCGGTCGTGATATTTCTAGGCGTCCTATAAAGAGCTCTGGGTGGGGAGCCAGTGAGGGTTTCTTGCCTGAAAAGATTTCTACGAGCCTGCAGTTGCAGGAGATTGTTTAGCTTCTGTCAAAGTTGTCGTCGAAGATCCAGCCGTCGCTGCAGCATCGTCGTCGAAGCCGTCGATATCATTCAGGTACTTAACCTCTTCTTTCTCGATGTCTTCGTCAACGTCTTCCCTCCACTTGTCGGGGTCGAGGGTGGTGGAGGGTGTAGGGATCGTCTAACCCTTGCAATACTAACAACACACACTAGAGGGGGGGTGAATAGTGTAATGGCAATAAAATTGTCCAAATAAAATTTAACTTGCAAATGCAGAATTATAAATGCAAGAGGAATTAAATGGCACAATCAATCCAAACGCAAACACAAAGTTTTACCCTGGTTCCCCAAACTTGGGTACATCCAGCCACACCAATATTCACTATATTCCCACTCAGAGAAGTGAATACAAATCTCACAAGGAGATACCCCACAAAGAGGATTTATGCCCTACACAAGGACCCAACCAATCCTACACAAGGATCAAGACTCCCACACAGAGAATCACTAACTACCACTCAGAGAATTAGGGTTAGCCCTACACTAGGACACTAGAACTCCCACAAAGAGAGTTAATTCCCACAAAGAGAATTCCCTAGTCCCACAAAGAGACAACCTCCCACGAAGAGAGAAACTCCCACAAAGAGAGTGTCCTAATCCCACAAAGAGAAATAGGAAAACAATTTACACCATGTAAAGTAAATACTCTTACCTATGCCTTGAGATGCTTACTCATGAATGAATGCAAGGCATGGAAGAGGATCTCCAAGTGTTGGAATATGCTTGAGAGCACTTGGATGATTTCCCTTGAGCTGGACTTCAATGCATGAAGAAAGATGAATGCTCAAATAGAGGGAAATGAGGGAGCTTGAGAGTGGCTTATTGATCTCTTGAGATTTTCTATAGAGTCAAGAGTTTATCAAATGTTGTCAAGAGTTCTCAAGAAAGGCAGCACACTCATATATATAGGAATCCTCTATCAAGCCCAAAAACCCAAAGAAACAGCCAAAAAAGCAAATCTGCAACGGCTAGAAACTGGGTGAAAACGACAGGAACAGTCGACTGATGATCATAAGACAGTCGACTGATCAACAGCTAAAAATATCCAACGGCTATAATCTGAGCCAGGACAGTCGACTGACGAAGTCAATACAGTCGACTGACAAACAGGACAGGCGCATGTTAATCCTTCAGCAGACGACTGCTGCAGGGGATGGATCGAAACAGAGAGCTACACTCTTTCTCCAATTCTACGCACAGGCGACTGATGTAGAAACTACAGTCGACTGTCAAATAGTCAGGCGACTGTACATACTTCATCAGTCGACTACTATAAAGTATGGAGAGAAGACAGAGAGATGCAGAGATTACACTTACGCTAGACAAGTGACTGTTGACCAAATCTCAGGCGACTGTAAAAATACAGGCGACTGGGAACTGATTGACAGGCGACTGTGCGTAAAGCTCAAGTTTGAGTCAATAGAAATGTTGACTTGAGCAGTGCATATCAGGCGACTGTAGAAGGATCTACAGGCGACTGGAAATCACCCAGTCGACTATGTTTCCCTCATCAGACAACTGACGGAAGGAGTGAACCTATTGGGTTGGATTCTATGATAATCCTAAGGTTCACTAAGATGGTTAAATGCATGTGCATGAATGAGCAAACCATCTAGCAAGGCATTGCATCAACCCTAGACTCAAAAGAGAGAGAAATCAATAAAGTAAATTACATGGATTATAATGCTTTCTTAAGAGTTTAAGTCTTCAATCTATGAAGCCTTGATTGATCTCCATCATCTCCAAGCTTTGGCACTCCTTGAGTCCAAACATTGGCCCTTCTTCACAAGATGTCCATCCTTACACCAAGTGATTAGTCTCCAAGAAAGATATTCTTGAAATAAACTGAGAGACTAAGACATGAGATTCATTAGCAACAACATAATGTTGTGATCATCATCAAAATAAGATTGGTGTGAAACACCAATACTCAACAGAGGGAGTGAGCTCGGCATAGGATACGGTGGAGAGCATGGGGGATGGGTCATCGGAGAGTCGGAGCAGTAGCGCGGGCGACGAGCAATCAGTGGGCTCGCCCTCGGATGTCCCAAAGGACCTGAAGAAGGGGAAACGGCCCCTAAGGAGGATGCCAAAGCCCGTTACTTTGGCCGCTATTACGGTGGCGGAGGCCGGAGCAGTGCCAGAAGAGATCACGGGTGTGAGGTCTGTGTTGAAGACGTCCCTTCCAAAAATTAGCGAGTTGTTCATCTGGCCGCCCTATTCTATCTGAGAGCCCACCGCGGGGAGCGGGTGTGTTTTGTAGGAGACGATGAGGTGGGGGTGTACGTAGCCTGCTTTCAGCAGGGGTTGCGGTTCCCTCCTCATCCCTTCGTGTTAGAGGTCTTGCACTTCCTGGAGTTGCCACTGTACCGCCTGATGCCGAATTTCTTTAGCGCGATCATTGGCTTTCTGGTGTTATGCGTAAGCAACCAAGTATGTACGTCCATGTCATTATTCCGGTATTTCTTTGCGGTGAAGAGGCTGAGGTCCTACTATTACCTGTCCGCAAAGAAAAGACATCCCCTCATCAGGGGGCTGTCGGGCAAGATCAAGGGGTGGAGCAAGCAATACGTGTTTGTCTCGTTGCCTGCGGGTGTGGTTCAGCGAGTGAAATGGGGAGAGCTGAATCCTGTGGCGACGGAGGGGATCAAGCTGAGTGATGAGGAAGAAGATGTGGCCCAGTTCCTGATGGCCATCCCAAGAGAGGGCCGGGAATATAGGATGCTAGCTGAGCCTGACAGGATAGCCCGGCACATTTGGCCCTAAGGTACAACAAACTTTGTGATTGCGGCATCTGAAGTGCTCACTCTAAGCTTTCTCTCTCCTGCAAGTCGCACCGTGAGTATCTCGCTGGAGGAGTTGAAGAAGCGGGCTGTGGAGTAGGCGGCACAGAGAGCGAAGAAGGCGGATCCGAAGAGGTCGCGCGAGGAGGCCAGAGGGGATGCCTCGAGAAAGGGGAAGGTGTCCTCGAAGAGGACAAGGCTGTCTGCGACGTCGGCCGTAGCCGATCCTCTGGGGGAGAGGAGTGTCAGTCGGCCCGGGGAAGGGACTGGCAAGGGGACTGTCACCTCGGTCATCGATCTTGAGGGAGGAGGTGAGGGGCGGACTGACCCCGGGGTGGTGGCCCCCATAGTCCGTCCATCGAGCCCAAGGGTACCCCCCCCCCGCCGAGAAGGTCGTAGCCCAAGATCACCCGGAGGGTTCTGGCGGGTCGGGCTCCTTGCCCAGGTCGCCGGTTTGGGAGGGCTGGCCGTACGACTGCCCGCGGTTTGCGTTGGAGAGGTAGGTCCACCCCAGCTACGAGGCCTTGCTCATCTGCTTTAAGGCCAGAAAAGCCGAGGTTGAGGGTTATCCGGATGAGGCACTTCATCGGATGCCCTTCCGAGTGGGGACCGATGAGTCCGTCTTTGAAGACTGAGGGGTGGCTGCGAGGTTGGTAGAGAACTTATTCCTGCCCCGCGATATGGAGTGGTTGTCTTTTGTCGAGAATGAAGGGTTGTGTGGCACTGCGATATGGCACGGCATGCAGGTAGGCGGTCCGGACTGGGTCCAGTCTTCCCCCTGGTTTTATGGAGTTTCCCAACAGACTTTTCTTTTTTTCTTGCAGTCCATCCTTATGATGCTCGCCGCTAGAAACCATGCGCCAGCCATAAACAAGGCCGAGGGCACCGTTGCGAGGAAGGCGGCCGAGCTTGCTTAGCTTCGCAAGAAGGCCGGCGAGCAGCTGGAGAAGGAGAGGGATAGGTGCAGCCAGTTCGAGTTGGAGGTCCAGCGCTTGAAGGGGCTCCTTGCGGCTCATGAGGTGAAGGCCGCCTCCGTCGCCGATCAGATGAAGGAGCTGGAGAGCGCGATGGAATGGGGGAAGTGTGGGCCGCCGACCTGGAGGCGCGGGTCGTCGACCTGGAGGCACGGGCCACCGACCTGGAGGCCCAGGCGAGGTCCGCGAGAGAGGAGTTGAACCAGGCGACCGAGGAGTTTAGGTCGTATCAGGAGTCGACCTTCATGCCCGCCCTCGCGGACGCGACGTATGAAGGCCAAATAGAGGGTAAGGCCATGGTCTGGCAGGACTGCCTAAGCAGGATGAAGGAGAGGGCAGGCAAACTGGGCCCTCTGATTGAGGTCGACTTCGACGTGCTGGTGGCATCGGATGGGGAGGAAGAGGCGGGGGAAGATGAGGACGCGTTCGTCGACGAGGATGTGGTCGTCGAGGAGGCGGCCATTGACGAGGCTGTGCTCATCGAGGAGGCAGCTGTTGACAATGAGGCCGACCCCTTGGGAGTTAACAGTAGGGACATCGCCCCAAGTGGTGGAGCCTCGGGCGGCGGTGGTCCGAGCGGCTGGGCCCCAAGCGGTAGTGGCCCTCAAGAATATTTTTTGTTTCGCACTTCTCCCCCCTTTTTGTTTAGAGGGAACGACGGGGTCGGCCCGAGGGAGGCCTCGTTTTGTTAGGCCGGCCCCTGCTACTATTGTAAGGTTCAAAATATGTATATATAATGAACTTTCTGTTATTTTTGCCTTCTCTTGTTTGGCGAAGCCCCGAGTTATATTTGTGGGATAAGGGGGAGAGCGCGTCTCGGCCCTTTTTCCCTTCGCCGCGAAGGGTGGCCTAGTTTCGTGAGCTCGCCCCGCACTTTGATGGGGATCGTTCCTAAGTTAGAGCGCCCTTAGATTTGGGGTTTGATTGGAATAGACTTTTCCATTTAACTTTTACAAAAATTTAACAAAAAGGACAGAGGTTGGACAACTGTTTAACTGCGGAGTTCTGATGGGATCTGGTGCGTAACCCGATCTGCGGGCGAACTGTGGAGCCATTTTACTTGTTGTAAACTGCCCCAGGAGGTGCAAGCTCCTGTCAGCAGGGCGGCCCTCCTTCTCTTCCATTACCTGTCGCGTCTCTCCGCTTCTTTCGTATGCTGAATGGTTGCAAGGTCTCTGCCTGGGAGTCACTTCATCCTGTTGTAAACTGCATCAGGATGAGCGAACTCCTTTTCCCGATGGTTGTCCTCATCCGTATCGTTATTCATTGCATCCATTTTCGTCGCTGCGGCCATGAAGGGTTACAAGGTCTCTTCGGGGGATCCTTACATCGAAGGGGAACCCTGGAAGAGGCAGGGGACGACGTGTCAGAGGTGGAGGGCGAGGCCCGGCCTCCATGGGAAGATAGAGGAAAGGGAGGCGTAGTGGGCCTTTAGTGGTTGGTCTGTCCAGTGTGGCTCTTGCCTTTCCGCCGATTGGAGTCATCGTGGAACGGGTGCGGATAGAGAAGGGCGGTCTACCACAGGTCTTCCTCTTCCTCTGTCGCAAGTTGTCTAGGGAAAGTCGAGGAGTGGAAGGCAGGGCGTCCCTCGTGTAAGAGGAATAGCCCATCGGCGTGGCGGGCCGTTGGGAGGCGGGCCCACGGGGGCTGTTACGCTCCAGCAGAGGCTGGAGTGCCCAATGGGGTGATCTGGCAGAGCTGCCCCATCCTTCTGGTTCTTGGCCCGGAGCGCCAACGCTCGTCGGGCACCGGAAGAGGGGAATGGTTCGCCATTGGAGCTCCAGTTCCCGTGCCTCAAGTTGTCTATGGGAAGTTGAAGACCAATAGACGGGCCGTCCCCTGGATAAGAGGAGTAGTTCATCGGCGGCCGCCGTGTGGAAGCGATCGGCTGTCAGTGTGGGATCCATTGATGGCCGGGGGCCTCCACTTTGTTCGGGCGGGGTGTCTTGAACCTTTTCATACTTGGTGGAGGGGACTGAGACCGATCCTCATATTTTCTTTCTCCTCCTCCCCTTCGGAGGGGTGAGGGGGGTATTTATAGAGGGATTTTGTTGATGGTTTCCCCGAAGTTAACGCGATGAGCTGGCATCATCAATGGGCTCCTCAGAATAACGTCCTTTGGGAACCGCCTTTGCCAGGTGGCGTCGAATGCGATTCGTCTACCCCTGCCTCTCGGGGGGTGTGTCATCATTAATGGCGCATTTTTCGGGCGTCCTTTCATTTCGACAAGTCGCATCGGGGGCCTACTTTATCGAAACCCGGCATTGTCCAGTGGTTCTTGGCCCGCGTGGGGCCTGCCTTGGCCCGCGTGCCCATGTCCTTTTCCCGAGGTCCGAGTTTTTGAGGATCATGTTTTTGCTTGGAAGGATGGTGAGCGAGTGGGTATCTCAGTCTGCGCTTCTCCTCAGCTCGGGTGGTCGGACCTTGTCAGACCTTCCCCGGCTGTTTGGGAGGAGCGAGTAGCTCGGCCCGTGCCCTTCTCTGGTTTGGGTGGCGAGGGTTGGCCCTGCCCTATAGTCTGGAGAGGGGAGCAAGCGCGTAGCTCGGCCCGTGCCCTTCTTTGGTTTAGGTGGCAAGGATTGGTCCTGCTCCGGAGTCTTTAAGAGGGCAGGTATTGGGCCGTCGCCTCCACGTATCCTCTATAGTCAGACGGGTATTGGGCCGTCGCCTACCCCGCATATGGCACTTCGGTTTGGGTGGCGAAGCCCTGTAAGCTTACCCCAGAGATCTTCACTGGATGGGGGAACGAGCGCGTAGCTCGGCCCGTGCCCTTCTCCGGTTTGGGTGGCGAGGATTGGTCCTGCCCTGGAGTCTTTGAGAGAGCAGGTATTGGGTCGTCGCCTCCCCGCAGCCTCTATGGTCGGATGGGTATTGGGCCGTCGCCTACCCCGCATATGGCGCTCTGATTTGGGTGGCGAAGCCCCGTAAGCTTGCCCTGGATGTCTTCACTAGAGGGGAAAGCGAGCGCGTAGCTCGACCCGTGCCCTTCTCCGGTTTGGGTGGCAAGGATTGGTCCTGCCCCGGAGTCTTTGAGAGGGTGGGTATTGGGCCGTCGCCTCCCCGCAGCCTCTATAGTCGGACGGGTATTGGGCCGTCGCCTACCCCGCATATGGCGCTCCGGTTTGGGTGGCGAAACCCAGTAAGCTTACCCCGGAGGTCTTCACTGGAGGGGGGAGAGAGCACGTAGCTCGGCCCGTGCCCTTCTCCGGTTTGGGTGGCGAGGATTGGTCCTGCCCCAGAGTCTTTGAGAGGGTGGGTATTGGGCCGTCGCCTCCCTGCAGCCTCTATAGTCGGACGGGTATTGGGCCGTTGCCTACCCCGCGTATGGCGCTCCGGTTTCGGTGGCGAAGCTCCGTAAGCTTTCCCCAAAGGTCTTCACTGGAGGGCAAGCGAGCGCGTAGCTCGGCCCGTGACCTTCTCCTGGGTGGTGAGGATTGGTCCTGCCCCGGGGTCTTTGAGAGGGCGTGTATTGGGCCGTCGCCTCCCCGCAGCCTCTATAGTCGGACGGGTATTGGGCCGTTGCATACCCCGCATAAGGCGCTCCGGTTTGGTTGGAGAAGCCCCGTAAGCTTGCCCCGGAGGTCTTCACTGGAGGGGGGAGCGAGCGCGTAGCTCAGCCTGTGCCCTTCTCCGGTTTGGGTGGCGAGGATTGGTCCTGCCCCGGAGTCTTTGAGAGGGTGAGTATTGGGCCGTCACCTCCCCGCAGCCTCTATAGTCGGACGGGTATTGACCCATCGCCTACCCCGCGTATGGCGCTCCAGTTTCGGTGGGGAAGCTCCGTAAGCTTGCCCGGAGGTCTTCACTGGAGGAGGAGCGAGCACGTAGCTCGGCATGTGCCCTTCTCCAGTTTGGGTTACGAGGATTGGTCCTGCCCCAGACTCTTTGATAGGGCGGGTATTGGGCCGTCGCCTTCCCGCAGCCTCTATAGTCAAACGGGTATTGGGCCGTCGCCTACCCCGCGTATGGCGCTCCGGTTTAGGTGGCGAAGCTCCGTAAGCTTGCCCCGGAGGTCTTCACTGGAGGGGGCAGCGAGCGCGTAGCTCGGCCCGTGCCTTTCTCCAGTTTGGGTGGCGAGGATTGGTCCTGTCCCGGAGTCTTTGAGAGGGCGGGTATTGGGCTGTCGCCTTCCCGTAGCCTCTATAGTCGGACGGGTATTGGGCCGTCGCATACCCCGCATATGGCGCTCCGGTTTGGGTGGTGAAGCCCCGTAAGCTTTCCCCAGAGGTCTTCACTGGAGGGGGGAGCGAGTGCGTAGCTCGGCCCGTGCCCTTCTCCGGTTTGGGTGGCGAGGATTGGTCCTGCCCCAGAGTTTTTGAGAGGGTAGGTATTGGGATGTCACCTCCCCACAGCCTCTATAGTTGGATGGGTATTGAGCCGTCACCTACCTCGCATATGACGCTCCGATTTGGGTGGCAAAGCCCCGTAAGCTTGCCCCGAAGGTCATCACTGTAGGGGGAGCGAGCACATAGCTCGGCCCGTGCCCTTCTTCGGTTTGGGTGGCGAGGATTGGTCCTGCCCCGGAGTCTTTGAGAGGGCGCGTATTGGGCCGTCGCCTCCCCGCAGCCTCTATTGTCGGACGGGTATTGGGCTGTCGCCTACCCCACGTATGGCACTCTGGTTTCGATGGCAAAGCTCTGTAAACTTGCACCTGAGGTCTTCACTGGAGGGGGGAGCGAGCGCGTAGCTCGGTCCATGCCCTTCTCCTGTTTGGGTGGCGAGGATTGGTCCTGCCCCGGAGTCTTTGAGAGGGCGGGTATTGGGCCGTCGCCTCCCCGCAGCCTCTATAATCGGACGGGTATTGGGCCGTCGCCTACCCCGCATATGGTGCTCCGGTTTGGGTGGCGAAGCTCCGTAAGCTTGTCCTGGAGGTCTTCACTGGAGGGGGGAGCGAGCGCGTAGCTCGGCCCGTGCCCTTCTCTGGTTTGGGTGGAGAGGATTGGTCTTGCCCCGAAGTCTTTGAGAGGGTGGGTATTGGGCCGTCGCCTCCCCGCAGCCTCTATAGTCAGACGGGTATTGCGCCGTCGCCTACCCCGCATATGGCGCTCCGGTTTGGGTGGCGAAGCCTCGTAAGCTTGCCTTTGAAGTCTTCACTAGAGGGGGGAGCGAGCGCATAGCTCGGCCCATGCCCTTCTCCGGTTTGGGTGGCGAGGATTGGTCCTGCCCCGGAGTCTTTGAGAGGGTGGGTATTGGGCCGTCACCTTCCCACAGTCTCTATAGTCAGACGGGTATTGGGCCGTCGCCTACCCCGCATATAGTGCTCTGGTTTGGGTGGCGAAGCTCCGTAAGCTTGCCCCAGAGGTCTTCACTGGAGGGGGGAGCGAGCACGTAGCTCGGCCCGTGCCCTTCTCTAGTTTGGGTGGCGAGGATTGGTCCTGCCCCGGAGTCTTTGAGAGGGTGGGTATTGGGCCGTCGCCTCCCCGCAGCCTCTATAGTCAGACGGGTATTGGTCCGTCGCCTACCCCGCATATGGCGCTCCAGTTTGGGTGGAGAAGCTCCGTAAGCTTGCCCCGAAGGTCTTCACTAGAGGGGGGGAGCGAGCACGTAGCTCAGCCCGTGCCCTTCTCCGGTTTGGGTGGCGAGGATTGGTCCTGCCCCAGAGTCTTTCGTCTTAAACTGAAACATTCAAATGCAGACGGCGAGATTTGAACATGTGAAGAAAAGAAAGTATCTCATTAATGACTTACAATTGCTGGTGATATTTTCGTGGGTGCCCAACGTTCTGTGGATGAACCCACTCGCTCCCGTCGAGGGTTGCCAGGATGTATGTGGCCGGTCCGACGATGTCGATGACTCCGTAGGGTTCCACCCAGTTGGTTGCCAGCTTCCCTCGATGAGCGGTCTCGACAGGCTTGGAGGTGGTGTCCCTGAGGACCCAGCCGCCGAATCTGAAGCTCCGTTCTCTCACCCAGGAACCGCGGCGCCGATGGGAACGGTCTTGTTTTCCTCTGCGGCCACGGGTACCTTCTTGACTTCTTCAAGAGGGGTTGACCGTGGGTCGCGAAAGTCCTTCCTCTCAAAGAGGAGGCCGACCGACATAGTCTGCTCCAGACCCTTATGCTTGATCTCCCCCACGTAGCAGCTCCTGGATAGCTTCTGGTTCCCCCGCACTAAACCCACTCCTCGCGGAGTTTGGAACTTAACCATCTGATGGAGCAAGCTATGGAGCGCCCCGATGGTTGTCATGTATAGTCTCCGTATGATCCCGTTGTATGCCGATGCAATGTCGACGACAATGAACTGCGTCATGCGAGTGAAGACTCTTGGTTCTTCTCCGAGTGACTGATCACTCTTTATTTTACACTTTTTTACCGCATGTTTGCATGCCATTTAGATCGCCCAAATCATGTTTTTCACGATATATCGACGATATTGCGATGCTTTTCACGATTTGCTGTTTTTGTCGCATTTCAGGTGATTTGGCGCGATTTGGAGTGATCTCGAGATGCGCTTAATCCAGACGGTCACCAACGACCTCACCGAGGGGTATTTTGCTGTTGGAGAGGAGCGGAAGAAGAACGGACGTCGCAGGAGCGACGAGGAGGCCAAAACAAGCTGTTTGGGCATGTTTTGTGTCCCACTCGGCCGAGTGGAGGAGCCACTCGGCCGACCAGCGAGACACCGCTCGGCCGACCAGATCAGACACGATTCATACATGCACTCGGCCGAGCGACGGAGACCACATCGGCCGAGTGACTACATCCCGTCCGCCCGAGTGGCGCCCAGACGAAGCCATTCAAAAATCGCCATGTTACTGTTTTTCGACTGCCTGAGCTTCAGAAGACCCACTCGGCCGAGTGGATACTCCCGACCGCCCGAGTACCATGAAGCCATCGGCCGAGTGACGACAACTCACTCGGCCGAGCCGCCCCCGAAGTGAAGACCCCTGAAGATCAAGACTTACTGGAAAATTACAGGGTTTCTCACTCGGCCGAGCGACTTTTGTCACTCGGCCGAGTGCGACGCGCTGCCTGTAACGAAAATTGCGGAAAACAGGCTGCGCAGGGGTATTTTGGTCACAGTTTTTGGACGATTTTGGGGGGTATTTAACCCCTGTTTTTACCCTAGTTTGGAGAGCCTTTCTCTTAGATTTTTTGTAGCCTTTTAGATTAACTTTTTAGCTTTATTCTTGAGATTGGAGAGGAGACAAAAGTTGATTTTTGTAGAATTATTTGAAGAACTCCATTGGTTTGTGTTTTCTCTTCTCTAAAAATTCTATTTTTATTGCATATCTCAATATTGTGATGAATTCTATTGCTTATTTCATTGATTATTTTTGTGATCTTGCTATGAATTGTGAGTAGTCGTCACGTCTTGGGGCGTGGGGATGAACCCTACAAGCCCTATTTCATGATTGTGATGAATTGGTAGGAATTTTGCTAGAATTGCTATTAGGGATTAGATTGGGATCAATTTACTACGGATGGCTAGGAGTTCATACCGATTGGGATTTGCAAGAGATTGGATCCCAATTCGATAGGAAACCCTAGAAATCCGAATTGGGTTGGAATCGAATTTCCGTAGTATCGGTTTGCAAGAGATTGGACCGATACTAGGGTTTCCGGTTCCAATTCCGTGCCAATACCCGTTTACAAGAGATTGGACATGTAGGAACTATCCCAAACTAGGTCGCGGGCCGAGTTTGCAAGAGATTGGGCTCGGTGCGCGATTGAACGATGATGTTGATCCTAATGCTAGCTTCCCTAGGCTAGGGTTTGCAAGAGATTGGACCCGAACCTAGGATAGCTATAGGCCGGCAACAGCGCGAGAGCGTGAGCTTGGTTCTACATTCAGTTGTAACTAGTTCATCCAAAATCTTATTCTAGCAATTTTGATACCGACGAACCACATTTACGAAAGACGGTGAGTAGCGGGAATTCCCCATTCCCTAGACGTTCTTTATTTGATTTGATATTTCCGTACTTTGTCTGACGATTGTGACAGGATCGCCAAAGGCAAATTTCTCTCTTCTTAAATAGCCAGGTTGATTGGAACAAGCACGGTCATTCGTCCTCCCTGTGTTCGATAACCCGCTCGCTGCTACACCGTGCACTTGCGGTAAAACTACAACCGTTCTTTGGGGTTACATCCCGGACCGATCAAGTTTTTGGCGCCGTTGCTGGGGACAGCATTTTGACGGTGTTCGTCATCGACCACCCGGTTACTTCTTCTTTCTCTCTTTCTTTACTTTCTTCTATTTGCATATTCTCCCTGTATTTTGCATAAGGTCTTTACAGGAAGAATGGAGGATGCAATGTCAATAATAGAACTCAGTCAGGAAGACTATGACTCCTTCACAGACCTCCTTAAGGAGCTTGTCGATGAGGTCCACGCTACCGGAGCTTTTGCTATCGACGTCAAGGACCCTGACGAGCAACTGTTTGCTAGTTTTGTGATGGACCAAGTCTCCCCGGAGGGGACTATCGGAGGCAACGTCAGAGTTGATGTGATGGACGACAAGCTATATTTCGAAGACGGTAGAACAAGTGTCGAGGATCACTATACTCCGGGAGGATATTCAGAGCAAGCCATCGTTCAGGGAGTTACACCCCATGACACTTACCCTTGCTTCTACGAGTCGTCTGATGTGTTTCTTGATTCCAGGAACGAACCGGAGCCGAGTGAAAGCTCTGATGACGCTAGCACAGAATCGGAGCGTGCCTATTTCGATGCATTGTCCTCACTAAGTAGTGAGTCTGACTCTTCACAAGAGAGCGCGCCACCTGAGCACGAGCTAGACCCGGCTGACAAGGAAGAAGCCAAACTCATGCGGGCTGATGAAGTAGAAGGAACGGTGCCTCTTCAGGTAGAACTTAAACAATTACATCCGAATCTAAGGTACGCCTTTTTGGGTAACAAATTAACTTTCCCGGTGAT
>JAULAV010005463.1:0-49999 GCA_030789695.1 Scilla litardierei
GCCTCTTCCCACGAATGGGAGGTATGAGGGATCCTCTAGTGTGAACCATCGTAGAGATGGCAGGATGATGTGTCGGTAAATGTAAATAGAGGAAAGAGTGTACCGACTGAGCAAGCGCAGCGAAAGTCTCCCCCAAGCTAATCCCGGTAGTGGCCCCTGACGTAGGCAAGTTGTACCTGAAATAGAAACAAAAAAACGTTAGTATATAAAAGTTAAAATAGGGGTAATTAGCTGAATTGGGGGTGCTTGACCGAGCAAATGTACCGCTCGGTCCGAGCGGATTGGCTCGTTCGAGAATTTCTGACCGAGCACATTTGCTGCTCAGTCAGCTGGGCGGTTTGTGATAAGAGGAGGCTAGCTGCTCGCTCGAGCACCGCGGGTGCTCGCTCGAGCAGCAGGGATGATCTCAGGGTAGCGGCGACTAGGCAATGGGGGGGTTTGTGATGCATGATGAGGGGGGGAAAGGCGGAGAAGGTGGGTGGAATGTCGGTGGGGGGCTTTTTAGGTGGGGGCACCGTCGGTGTGGGGGTGACGCCGCCGGTGTCTGTCCTCGATCAGAAAGGGGGGAAGGGAATGTGGAGCAGAGAGAAAGGTGAAAAAGAGAGAGAGGCAGAGATAGAGAGAGAAACTGATCGGAGAGGGAGTGACCGGACGGGTGGCGCAGGCGACGGCGCGGGCAGAGGGAGAGGAAACGGCGACGGGAGAGATCGAGTAGGGTGTGAGGGGGGTTGCTCGGGCAGTGAATTTTGAGAGCTTAGGGTAATTTTGAGAGCTTAGGGTTAAAAATGGAACATGCTAGGTTTTAAATACACAGCCCGTTTGGATGTGGGCCCGAAAAAATTAGGATAAATCGACTCGATTGAGCAGCGAAGCTGCTCGGTCGAGTCGGACATAAAAAAATTGTTTAGAAGACTCCCTCTTATGCTCGATAGAGCATGGTCTACTCGGTCGAGCAGATCTCTACTTGGACCGAGCAAAGGTTGCTCGGGCCGCGTAGACAGAATGTTGTTTTTTTCAAATTTTGGCGAGCTTGCGCTGCTCGACCGAGCAGGGGGGCTGCTCGGTCGAGTCTGTGTCTGCTCGGGCTGAGCAAAGGTTGCTCGGGCTGTGTAGACAGAGTGATGTTTTCTCTCTTCTTTCTCGTGCCTACGCTGCTCGACCGAGCAAAGTGGCTGCTCGGTCAAGCAACCTGTATCCATTTTTAGCTCTTTTTCTTTGGTCTTCTCTTCAAATCTGCTGCTCTCCTCCAGCTTTCTTCCGTTTAAAATGTCTATTTGCATGCCCCTTCATGTTCAACCTGTAAAGAGGAAGAATCCATCAAATTTTTATGATTTTGTGTTTTTAGGAGAAATAATTGTCATTTTTATTTGATTTTCTTAAATAGATAAAGTAAAAATAAGAAATTGCAAAAGAAAATCCAAGATCTAAGAGATTGGTTTGCCTCCCAATAAGCATTCGTTTTGAGTCATGAGCTCGACTCCCTTTGTTTCATCAAAAATTGTTTGGTGCACATGAGATTCGCGCATCGTTCTTGCCAATGATACCATGCGGCGGTATCTGGCATTCTTCCAATCCAGGCTTTTCCCTTGCGTAACCAATGGCCTCCTTCACGATGCGGAGAATGATTCAAGAGCTCCTCATCCAACACTCGGATATAGGCGGCGACCGCTGTGTGGTATGTTGGGTCACCGTCATCGTCAACACCTGTTCTTATCGGGTCCTTCATGACCCCATCAGAACTAAAATCTCCTACAGCTTCATCTTCCAGGAGCTCCAAATAGCTAGCTCCTTCTTCACGAACGTGCTCCCTCATTGGTTTCTCCACGTTCAACGAGAGAGTCCTTTCACGGACATCAATCAAGACGCCGGCCGTCGCCATGAAGGGGCAGCCAAGTATAAGCTGTGAGCTCCCTTCCGCAGGCATGTTCATGATAACGAATTCAACTGGAACACACAACCCAGGAGGTATTTGCAGAATAATATCACTGGCTATGCCTATTGGATATGTGATCGAATGGTTCGCAAGCTGTATGGACATATTCGTCGGCTCCAATTCGCTTCCGGTCTACAATCTCTCAAATATAGAAAGCGGCATCAAACTGATGCTCGCCCCTAGATCGATCAAAGCTCGACTGATGGGCATCCCTTCGATGGAGCATGGAACGGTGAAGCTTCCCGGATCCGGTAGCTTCCGCGGCAGGTGATTCTTTATAATAGAGGTAGAGTCCTCCATGAGCTTTATCTCTTCGTGCTTCCTCTTACCCGTGATCAGGTCCTTTAAAAGCTTCGCATAGATGGGGATCTCTATGATGGAATCCATGAATGGAATGTTCATCTGTATGCCCCTCAGAAGCTCTGTGAACTTGGAATACTTCTTCTCCATCTTGGCCAAAGCCAACCTCTGTGGATATGGCGGAGGAGGTCGGCTTCCTTTGTTCCTTGCGACATCATTAGGAGACAGCGTTGTTGTGGATGTGGTAGAGGGTGAATCCGCTTTCCCTCATTCTTTGTAGGCTCTTCCAGAGCCTCATCTTTATCACCGCCAATAACGACCTCTTCAGTTATGACTTTCTCCATGTTCACAACCGAAATCATAACGTGGTCAGTCACCCGTCCTCCATGCGTGGTAACAGAAACCACGGCATTTGTTTGGGCCCTCAGATTTGGCTCTGGTTGCGAAGGCAACCTCCATTGGTTCTTCAGCAGCTAGGACATCTGGCCCCTCAGTTCATCGAGCGAAGAATTTATATTCTTGAACTGGACGGATGTGTCCTAGTTGAACCAGGCTTGCCCACTCATAAATGTTTCTAATGTGGCCTCCAGATTGGATCGAGACGGATTTGGTGCATAGCCCTACTGAGGTGGGTGATTGAACTGATAACCTGGTGGTCGGTAAGGCCCAGCTAGCCTAAACCCACTATGCTGCTGATTCTGTGGTTGCACTTATTTCTGCTGAGGAAGGGGTGGCAGTCTCTAAAATTGTGGAGGTTGCAGCTCCCACTTGGGTTTCCACAAGAAAATCCCGGATGATTTCTAGCAGCTGGGTGTTGCCATTGATTCCATCCCTCTCCTTGGACGTACTGCACCGACTCAGATAATTCAGCACCATCATAATGTGCCTCACTAGGAATGTAACCTTGCTCTACATAATCCTCTGCAGGATGATAAGCAGAGGTGCTGGTGGTTGCAATGATGGAATCCAACCGTTGTTTAATTCTGGCCACTTGTTTGCACAAGGTCTCGATGTGAGAATCAAGATGGCTGGCAGCTTTGATCTTGGGGTCCAAAAACTTGACGCACCCGAAACCTACACCTAGATTCCACCTAGCGGTGTCACGGTCGCCAGGCATAGTATGGCCCCTAGGTGTCAATTTCGGGCTCTATCTACAAGCAGACGGTGTCAAATTATAGTATAAAAGATGTCGGATCTCACAGGGCCGGTGACAGTGTATTTAGGTTCTCAGCTTACTTCTATATCTCGAAGTGAGATAGCTGTCGGTTTGAAAGGATTGGTTGTGGTATTGTTGTTGATTCAATAATAAAAGGAACTAGGGTATTAGGAAATCCCCGCTAAGACTGTCGGGGATCGACGTTAGAATAGGATCCTTACGTTATATTAGGGTTAGGGGATTAATCTCCCAATTCGTACCACTGTCGTGTGTTAGAATTGCGAGGTATTTCGGTGGCTCTCGTTGACGCAATGGCAGTAGCCATCAACGGAGCGATATAGTTTGTCGGTGGATCCCCTCAAGGCACGAGCCAGGCATGGTCACGAGCCTTGGTTGGATCCATCGATTACCCTATTCAAATCCCAAGGATACCCCTTAAGCTCATCAATTCCACAGACCGTGGGCATGATCTCAGTACAGGTTATCCTAGGGATCTGGTAGGATCGACCAAAATACTCTCATTTATTCCTAATTCAACCTAGAGATCCAGATCTGCATCTTCCCCCTAAAGTCTTAGGGCAAACCCATCAACCCTAGAGGAGACTACTCACTCATAACGATTTTAACAAATAAAGATACGATTTTTATGGGAGAAAACATCGTAGCAAATTAATCGAATAAAGATTGAGAAGCTTATGTACCAAAGACGAAGAAGAATAGTAGCAAATGATAATTCGAAGAAATCCTGAAGATTCCAAAATGCAAGAACAATAGAACTCCAAAAATAATCCAATAATCTCGAAGAATTAGGTCTAGATCTGACAATGTTTTCTATTGTCCTCTCCCTCTAAAAGTAATTAAAAAATTAACAAAAGAACGAACTCTCCAAAACGACGCAGCCCAGATCCACTCTTCACTCCCCAAGCATGCCACAGACGGCCACGCAAAATTTCCAAAATTATCCTTCAGCGTCGTCGACCGAGTCAGTGACTTGGTCGAGCAGGAGATTGCTCGGTCGACTGCTCGGTCGAGCAGCACTTCTGCTCGGTCGAGTACGTCAGGGAGTCGCGCTTCTCCAAAAATCGCCACTCTGTATGCTCGGCCCGAGTCAGCTTATCCCTACCCCTACTCTCGTGATGCTATGATAGAACTACCTATCCCATATCAAAGCCAACTCCCATTGGTGCATCGATATGCGATAGGTGCATTATGTTTGACAAATGTTCTCAATCTTCCTCCATGCCACTCCCATGGATTAGGATTTGGATCTATGCTAGGAGGGCTCTAATCTACGCCCGACTCCCGTCAGCTGCATGGATAGTATGGATCGATGTAGAGATCGAAAACCCTAAATTAGCCACAAATCCAGCCATCGACTAATCTATTTATCCACAAAGGGAGAGATCAATGTGCATCGATAATAATCATCCTATCATACCCATAATCTCCAATTATTCAATAATTAATCAAATCCTATCAATCCATGGCCAATTCCATTGGGGTTCAACCCATGGCCTTAGATGGGCGACTACTCACGATCTATGAAAACACAATCAAAATCATGAATTGAATGGCCATGGTGATGTAAATGATATACATTTAGAGAATTGAGCAATCCACAATGAAGAGAATTAGTAAAAGTTTAAATCTATTGCAAAATAGAGAACAAGATTCAATAAAAACAAAAAGGACTAATAAAGTTGCAGAGAATTAAAACTAAGTACACCAGAGAAAATCCTGATAAAACCCTCAAAAAGTCTGCAAAGAGTCGTACTCCCCTTCAGAGGAAGGAGGAGGGTATTTATAGTTTACAAAAAAAAAAATCCAAAAAGTCTCAAATCTGCCCCTGACGGCACCCAAAACCCCTCAAAATCTCTATTTGACGCGATCGCGTCGTATTCGAGGTGGCTGCGTCGAATAAAGGCCGTGAATTAGGCAACACTGTATTCAATCGATGCGAACATGTAATGATCTACGCGACCACATCGTTTGGCGCTTTGGCTCTTTAGTTTCTTCATCTAAACAGTTGTTTGTACGACTGTTTGGCTTCAACAGCTACTCGGTGTGACGCGGTCACATCGTCAACCAAATGACCGAATCGATGTTGATTTTCTTCTCTTCAGCTCCATGGTGACGCATCCGTTTCATCTCCTCTTTGTGAACACGTCGATGGGTCTTTGCTACTCCTTTGGTCTGTCCTGCTGACATAACCGCGTGGATGAGCCACGCGGTCGCTTTTGTCGTTGTTTTCTTCTTCCACTTTGTGCATTTGGGCTCCTGTTCACCTCTCACTTCGCTCTTTATCACTTTTGCTCCGCTCTAGAGTCCCGATATCATTTATTTGCATATGCAATACGCACAAGGGACCCAAAAGTAAAAATAAACTAAAACGGGAGAATGGAGTGGAACATGGGATGAAATGGCATGATATGCACATAAAATAAGCATAAAATGTATACATAATAAACACACATCAGTAGCACAAAAGATGGTTGCCTGCAGAGCACAAATATAGAAGACATGGATGGTTATTTGATGATAAAATTGAATCGAGAGGAGCATTGGAGCAGTTAATGGAGAGGGCATATTTGAGGCACTTCATCCTTCCGTAGAGTAAGGTTTGGAAAGAAAAGATAAGGTAGCGAGAATCCTCTTGGTGTTAGAAGGAAGATTGCAAATGGAAAGGGAAAGGGAAAGGGATGAGAAAGATGAAATCAAAAACAAGAAAGCCATGAAAGCCTCGACTAGAATCTGACATGGCAGATAGGTTAATAGTCCCAATTGGATGGAAAAAGTTCGTTATTTTCTTTCAGTTGTCATATTGTATGGGTTTGAAAATATGTTAGAACTTGGATGTCATGCATGTCAAAAAGAATATTTGTGAAAATCTGTTGTATATCATGTTAGAAGACTTTAACAAGTCGAAAGATGGATTAAAGACGAGACTCGATTTAAATCAATTGTAGATACGTCTTGAATTATTGTCCATTCAAAAGGAAAATAAAAAGTACGAACTGCCAGCATCGTGTGTTACACTTTCTAGATGAGATCCATAACCTCATTATGTTTTTAAGTTCGTGAAGACACCAGACATATATACTTCAAACATATCTAGATGTGTGCAAGTAGATGAAAGGAAGATTTTCATACTGAGAACCCATGATTACCATATATTGCTACATCAGATGATTCCGATTGTAGTTGGTAATTTCGATAAGAGGTGGGCATCAGTTTTGATACAACACTGTGGTTTCTTCAAGCAGGTGTGATGTAATGAAGAATCGTCGTTCACTTTTAGATCCATTTGCAAGAAAAGGAATAAGGAATCTTTTCGACCAACTCTTACTCTGGAATGTTCTTTCCCAAAGCCTTTAGCAGATTAATGATTTCTACAAAATGGAAAAACATGGCATCAATAGATTCATTGGGCATCATGGCAAAATTCTCATATTTTTGTAATAGCATATGAATACCAGTTTTCTTCACTTTAGAAGTTCTCGCGTGACTAACTTCAAGTATAGTCCAAATATCCTTAGCAGTGGAGCAAAAACTGATATGGTTATATTTAGTTTTATTAAGACCATAATACAAAATGCTCTTGGCCTTAACATTTAGATTCTCTAACCTATCATTCTCTTTCTACTGCTCAGGTGTTGGGTTTTCAACTAGGGTGAAGCCATTATTAATTACTTTCAATGATCCTATATCGATGCCTTTGATGTGTATGGACATACGTTGTTTCCAATAACTATAGTCTGTACCATCAAACAAGGGTGTTCTAAGATGTGATTGTCCTTCTTTTTGGTTATATGGGTCATGTGAATATGTGTGTTGTATTTGTTCCATATGATCAAAATTCCACTCGACTTCGAGTGCAAAGGGATCCTGCTCTGATACCAATTGAAAAACACCCTAGGGTGGGAGGGGTGAATAGGGTGTATGTCAGAAATAAAAAATTGCAAGCAGCGGAATAAATCAGAGTGCACACAAATCATAGATTTTTAACCGAGTGGCTCTGTCACGCCCCCATTCTCACAAATACCCTATAAGGCATTCTATACTCTGGAAAAGGGAGGATGGAGCTTGACAAGCCGCGGTGTATCATCAAGCGTAAATAGAAAACACCATAAGCAGGCTACTGCGAATGCTAGGATCATACATCACATTATAAAAGGAAGGAAGCAACACATACAGCCATCGCAGAGAGTACATAATCATAAATTTACGTAACCAGAGAAAGTACTACACAACAGCATCAAGTACCAAGTGAAACTAACTCAGATATACATGAGAAGTACTACAAGTCACCAACATATATCATGGCTACAAAAGACAATTCGCTCACCGCTAGACCCAACTCACACTACAAAACACAGCCCAAAAAGAGTGATGTCCCCCAAGTCAAAAACTCACGTCTGAGAAATCTCCTGAGGGAGATTCAGCTCTGGTGTCACCTGCTCAAGACCTAAAAAGTAAAATTAGCACGTCAAACATGCCCAGTAGGAAACTAACTAGGGTAGGGGAAATCATTTAGACGTTATGAGTGTAAAGTCAATAGAAGTACAAACTGCTAAAATGAAGAGTACAACACTCAAATGGGCAAAAACAACACATATGAAATTCATTAATTAGCATATGTTAGTGACTCTTTGGAAGTCTGGGTATCACCTAAAGATAAGGGCCTTGATCTCACCCCAAATTTGGGGTAAACATAGCACACGACGCAGTGGACACGATCACTGTACGCCGGGCCTCTCAGCTCCCCCATCCCTGGCAGGAGTGAGGCTCACCATATAATAACACAACCTCCGTATGTTTCCTCCACTCTCTGTAAAGGCGAGTGGGAAATAGATATCACATATCACATATCTCTTTCCCCAACTTCTCAGTCCAGCCCCTTATAGTTAAGTTATACCCAAACTTCCCACATCCCTATACCAGGATGCTCACCTGCTTTAGGACAGATCGAGACGTCCCAGTTGACATGTCATGTGTCATGATCTTCAATGAACATACACAATTTCTCAAAGGTAATACATGACACACACGTTATAATGGCCATTTCCCAAGTTTCTTCAATTTCAAATTCATTTAGGCATTCTAACAAACATATAGCGTTCGCCATGTAAATGAAAAGTGTACACCATCAAATTTACTAACAAATAGCATAAATAACTTCCTTATATGTGCCAACATCATTCATGCATATTGGAATGGAAAACTAATATTACCACACAATTCCAACCCCTTCCAAACAATCCAGCAAACTGAAATTGCAGGAACAGCTACAAAGTCATCATTTTTAACCAACTTCTCTTGTGAATTTGACAAAAATCACTAAATGAAATTGAATATATAATAGTCCTGGATTCACCCATAAAATTTCATACAGAAATGTGAACTAAGAAATTTATGGTGATTTATTTGGTGCAGCATGTCCAGACTGTTTTTCAGTCAGAATTCTGGGTCTGTATTAAAATCCAATTTTTAGCATGTTACAGCCAGAAATTCAAAATATGAGCACTTTGATGAAATTATAGATAAACTTGTTAACTTTACAACAAGACCAAGAACAGCAAATTCCATAGAGTGTGCAGGTAATAAACCTCATTTTTCTAAACTGTATCAAGTTTGACAGATTTCCAGACATGTTGCAAACACCGAATTTTTACTCCTACTTATTGAACTCAACATTTGCCAAATCTTATATGAATTTGGGGTAGGACTTCAAGATCTACATATCCATATTTTTTCAGAGAGTAAATCAAACCACAGAGATCAAAACTGAGGAAGAAACACACAACAGAAAATCTGGATTTCAGGGGAGGGTGATTAGAGAAGAAAAACCAAGAAAAATGTCATCTTTTTAATCTATTGCACATATAATCCATGAATTCAAGATCATGGGCAATCAAAATACCACTATAGCATCCTCATAATCCTAAATAAAAATTCCCAACCCAAAGTTAGAATCCTACCTCAAAGGAACCCTTTTCTCCTTCTCTTCTCTTTCTCTTCTTTCCACCTTTCTTTCTCTTGAAAAGCTAGGGTTTTTCTTGGAATTTTTGGAATGCAAATTAGGGTTTTGGAGTGTTGAAGAAATGAGCAAAGGGGAAGGGGGAGTTCGGCCAAGTCATGGGGAAGAGAGGAAGGAAAATAGAAATGAAAAGAAAAGAGAAGAAAGTGAAAGAAGAAGATAGGAATTTCCTAGAAATATCTAGCACTAGAATCCTCTTAGGATAAACATGCACATGCTAAAATGGCCTTAATACCCTTCCAAATTTACCCCTCAACTTTCAAGTATTTACAAGTTTTCCATTACTTTATGCACACACAACTTTAGTATGTACGCTCAGCAGCTTTAGGCCAAATGACCGTTTTGCCCCTAGCCTTTCTAAAAATTTACGGGTGTGCCACTAAACCCATCCCTTTTCACACTGGCCTCTCACACACTAACCCACTCTTTCAAAATTTACAATCATGACATTACTTTACACACCCACCTTTACTCTACACACACATCCACCCATATTGCCAAATGACCAAAATGCCCCTGCACTTTTCCATGAATCACACGACTGCCAATAGCCATATACACGCCATATCACCTCTTACCAACTCCTCATTCTCCCTCTACTCGTGTATAGAGGACTACCGTATCAGTGGCCGTATAGGGCTAAACAAGCCATGACAAGCTCCCTGCCTAGGCTCCAACATCTCCCCAAGGATTCATCTCTTTTATAACCAAAAGGAAAGCTTGATCACACTTGCGGGTGGCGATCAAACCATACAAGAATAAGTACCATGAATTCAACGCTCAATGATAGCCTCTGAATGAAGCTATTCAAATATAATACACGCTAAAAATAATGAAAACCTGATCCAATATAGAGATTAAAATCAGAATACTTTACCATAGTATAGAGCGTGAAGTTGTGGTCGTCCTGGAAAAAACGGTTCGTCAATTTGAGCTCTATAGAGAAAATTATGCACTTGTTAGCATCGTTTGTAGAACTCCTTCTACCCTTTGATTAAGTTTTAGATTCTTTGATGGAGGGGAAGATGTTGCGGCTTCCTAGGGATGAGGGAGCAATGAGGCTTGGCCAACTAGATGGTTCAAGAGAGAGCTATAAGGGGGCAGATCTCTACGTGTTTATATAGGATTTATGCAACACCAAATCTTCATGAATATGAACTCTTAGATTGCACATAAATTCTTGAGTTTGTGTTTGACTTGATCTCTTCTTTCCCTTGATTTTAAGACTTCCTTTTAATTAGTAACTCTCGAAGGAGTACTCTTTAACTTGAACTTTATATCTCAAATCATCTTTAGGAAGTCTAATCTGGAAGTTTGGTTGGTCAATAGGTCAATTTTGGGTGTCTGTGCATGTGGCACAGTCGTCTCACATTTCTATTATGGCTGGCATGGTTGTGCTACTTGGCAGTAAATTTTGTAGGAATATGCATGGTCGTGCCATTTTACCCATATACTTGACATATTCGTGCCAAATGAACTGTAACTATTTCCCAGACTACACAGACTGTTGCACGATCGTGTTAATTTTTGTACTAGTTTGGTATGGCCGTGCCAAATAATGTTTTGCTCTGTTTGACCTGGAACTCACTCAGCACACATGTTAGAGCCATACAACTTTTTTAGCATCATCAAAATTAAGTTTTGATCTTTGTTAGTGGGTTAACTAGGCCAACACATCTCCTCCAGCAGCTGATTAATGACGAGTCTAGAGTCATGGGGTAGTCAAACTGTGTGCACTCCTGGTGCGTAAGACAACCGGAGGCTATTAATCACGGCCTCATACTCCGCCATGTTGTTGATCATCAAGAAGTTGAACTAAAGGGCATATTCCACGATGTTCCCATAAGGGGCTTGAATAACTATACCGACCCTGCTACCTGACTTAGTCATTTCTTCTACATGAACGACCCAGACCTCGTCCTTCCCTGAAGAGGTGACGGGTAGTTCATCGGCAACAGGAGAAGTTGGGGAAAGAGCAGATGCTGGGCTAATAGTTGCTTCCTCAATAGGAGATGGATCCTTCAATATGCACTCAATAATGACGTTCGCCAGAGCTTGCCCTTTAATGGTCATCCTAGGTTTGTAGCAAATGTTAAATTTGCTTAGCTCGACCCCCCAATTCAACATCCTTCCTAATCGATCTAGCCTCTTCAAGTTTTGCTCAAGTGGAGCGTCGGTCAAGACTAGGATGGTATGTGCCTAAAAATAGGGCTGGAGCCTAGATCAGCTGCTGCACTCCTGATTTTTCCTTGGCCAAGGCTAAGCTAACTGTTTCTTGGTAGCTGCCAACTAAATGCTTACTGGCTCTCCTTCCTCTAGCTTCGTCAAAAGTGGTGGAGTGTGGAGGTAGGTTTTTAGCTCGACGAAAGCCTTCACGCAGTCTTCATCCCAATTTATGCCCTTCTTCTTACCCATATATTTTGCTAGTGCCTTCCTCAAAACTTTAAAGAATCAATTGGACCTCTAGATCGACAGATTTCAACAGAAAGTGCCCCAGGGTAGCAATCTGCCGATTTAGCCTCTGGATCTCTTTGATGGTTACGTGATCCTTCATATCAATCAGTACCACGATCTTGACAGGATTAACTTCAATGCCATGATTTAGGATCATGAAGCCACGGAACTTCCCAGAGTGGACACCGAATGTACACTTCATAGGATTCGGTCTGAGGTTGTGTCGCCTGATCTCATAGAAGGTCTTTGAGAGGTCAGCGATATAATCTATTAAGGTCTTAGATTTGACAACCATATTGTCAACATACACCTCCAGATTCCTCCTGATTTGAGATCTGAATACCTTGTTCACCATTCGCTAATAGGTCGCCCCCGCATTCTTCAATCCGAATGGCATCTTTTTATAGTAGAAAATGCCTCATTCGGTGATCAACCTGGTCTTTTATTCATCATTAGGAGCCATATGGATCTGGTTATAGTTGGAGAAAGCATCCATGAAGCTTAGGAGATTGTACCCCATGGCATTGTCCACTAGGTGATCAATCCTAGGCAAGGGGAAACTATCTTTGGGGTAGGCCTTGTTAAGATTGGTGAAATCTACGCACATTCACCATTTGCCATTCACCTTCTTCAACATCACCATGTTGGCCATCTAGTCTGGATATCGGATTTCTTGGATTAAACCGACCTCCAATAGCCAATCTATTTCTTCGATGGCTGCCTTCATCGTCTAGCCCCCAATATTCATCTTCTTCTACTTGACTGGCTTGAAGGTCAGATCAACATGCAGCTCATGGATGATCACCCGAGGGTCCATGCCTGGTAACCAAGCGAAGATGTCTATATTGGCTTTCAGGAAGCTAATCAGCTTCGCCTTTAGGTTGGGAGCAAGTATTGATCCAACGGACACAATCCTTCCTTCCTCATTCAAAACTAGGACCAGCTCTGGTTCCTCGATTGGGGTAGGTCATTGATAAACGAAGTCCTCCCTGTTGTCGAGAAATTCCACTCGATAGGTCTACTCAATACCTCGTGCTTGAGTGGAAAGGAGGTGGTACGACCTCGACTGAGACTGGTTGCCCTTCACTCTCCCGACCCCTTGGGAAGTTCTGGAACTTGATCATTTGGTGGAAAGGAAAAACCACAGCCTCGATCGAGTTGGGAAGCGGTTGACCTACTATCACATTGTAGGCCGAGCTAACTTTCACCACTATGAACTTCGTCGTGTAGGTGACTATCTGCAGGTGCTCTCCAAAAGTGACTGGAAAAGTGTGTAGGACCTATAGCTATGATGGAAAACACTGGGGGTGAATAGTGTTTTATGATAATAAATAGAAAATTACTACTAATTAAAACCCTAGCAAGCAAATATGCTGAATTAAAGAGATAGGGACAACACATATAATGAGCAATGCAAACACAGTTATGTACACTGGTTCAGATACCCTGAGTCAAATCTCGACTCCCTGGAATCATACTCCAGCAATTCTCAAGCAAATCCTGCTAGAGATTAGTATCCACTAATAAACCCACTTGCCAAAACCCAGCAAGTGTAAACCAAATACACCAATATAACCAATTCCCACAACCCAGGAATGGTCACTCTCACAGCCCGAGAGTTTCTTCTCAACAAATGAAGGAAAAAAGAGTTTTGCAATAAACTTGAAATAAACACAAATCCTACGCCTTAAATGATACTTACTTGAAGTGCAGGCAAGGTGTGGATGTGTAGTGCTCTAAATGAGAATGAAATAGCACTTACTACTGGTCCAATAAATGAAGCAATGAACACTTTGAGGTGTGAGCTTTAGAGTTTGTGGACAAGTGAATGAGACGAGAGCTTGAGAGCTTGAATGCTATTCAATGAAGATTAAATGAGTTGTAAGAGTTCTGAATTGAATGCCAAAAACCCTATTTATAATGCTCTAAGAATCCCACCAAATCCCTAAGAAAAATCATAGTCATAAATGCTGGAACGAGCTATAATGGCTAATTGACAGCAGGATCAGACGTCTAGAGAAGGATTGTTAGACATCAGGTGTACTATTCTAACAAAGTAATATATGCAGTTTAATCACTAGATATCAGACGTCTGATGAAGGGTTCCCAGATGTCTGGTGCACTATTCAGATGTCTGGCCCGTAAGCATCGGACGGTTGAACATGTGGGTCGAGAAAATGGTGCTCTCTGGAATTTAAGTAGGAATTTTTCAAGCGTCTGAAGTTTAATACCAAGACATTTGACAAACTGTTCAGATGCCTGGTGTTAGGGCCAAAATTGACCGAGACAGTTGTCAAGCTGACGTAAATTCCTGATGCTGAGTCGGAGACTCATCAGCAGGTGAAGTGGGACCCTGGGATGGAAGAACCTGGGTCGAGTGATGGTAGTTGACAATGGTGTGGTGCTCGATCGACCTTCGGGCAGTTGAAACATCGATCGCTTGAGGCTAGGACGCTCGGTAACGACCGTCGACGCTGGAAGATGACCGTCAATCTGCACCACAAGGACACGTTTGGGGGTCGAATCTGGGTTTCGACCTAAATCCCCTCTGATGCTTAAGTTAATGTGGGAACATAAGGAAGAGAGGGAGCTTGGTGCAGCTGAGATCGACCCACAGACGTTCGTCTCAGGACTGGCGACCCAAGCTCAAATGTATAGGAAGTATCAGTTGAGAAAGTAGAGTTCTATGCCTTAAACCTCGTACCTTGAAGATGGGACCCATTCCTTTATTTATAGGCGTACAGGGTCCCTTTGGAGACGTTGGAGAGATAACGGCCACCCATAATGGGGCCACGATCTTCCCCCTTTAATATGAATAAATGTTGTGCACGTTCATGCGATTTACGAGCCTGTCTTTAATCCACGTTTGAGTAAGGAGGACCCAATGGTCGACTGGCCGTTGGGTTTTGACCGAGTCGATATCGGGCTTCTCTTGTGGGCCTTGTGGGCCTTTAGTCATTTATCGATTGAGTTATCTCGAATGCCGGCCCAATGATTCAACACCTGGGATCAAGCCTTCATACGACTGTCACAGAAGGCCAAAGGAGGAGAAGAGATATCATTCTATCAGACCACTGGAGTTCATCTCCCAGATGTCTGACAGCCTATTCAGGCGATTAGGAAGACAATTTCAGACTTCTCTTCGGTTAGGGTTTCTAGGCATATCTTATGTATGCACACTAGACGTCTGATGGTCCTACATTACATCTAATCATGGGTTGAAAGCTTAGTTTTGAGCTAAATGAATTTCTAGCAATATGGGATCAATTAATGACTGTTCTAATATGTTGTGCATGACATGTAAGTGCTTCTAGCAATTTTATTCAAGGCTTAACATTCTAAATTCATAATGAAGTGAAGAATAAAATAAATTTACATTGATTAATACTCTTCACTTCCTAATAGAATCATTGAGTTCATCTCTTTGTTTTCCTCACATCATTGCTTCACTTTATTATCGCTTTTGATGTTACTTTAATCTATATTTGAAGATGCTTTAATTAACTACAAAAGAAGAAGTTGGTCACAATTACTTATGTTTTCTCTTCATCAAAACCAAATTGGGGGATTCAGTACTCAACAAAGTGATCATATCCGCTATTAGGGCGGCATGCCCCGTAAAACCAACTATGGGTCGGAGCATGCCTCTAGGTCGGATGAGCTGAGTCCTATTTCTCTAGTGTTGGCATAAACAGCACGTTACAAGAGCTGCCAGTGTCAACAAGTAGTTGTTGCACCTCAACCGAGCCAATGATGGCACTGATGATGATCGCATCATCATGTTGAAGCTCGAAACCCTCCAAATCTTCGTCTGAAAAACATATAGGTATTGGAGCATCTCTCGACCTCCTTTTGGTCATCACCCTTCGAACATATGACTTTTGGTTTGAGATGACAGCCCACCCAATGCTGGTCTGTTAGAGATCACATCAATGACTCTAGTTATGGGTTGGGCTATGGTGATAGCTTCCCTCGGTCCTCTACACTCGAGGTGCCTTCCTCTTGTCTTGCTTTTGGAGCATCGACAAATTTCCTTAGATGCCCACGTTGAATGAGATGCTCGATATCCTTCTTCAACTGCCAACAGTCTTCTGTATCATGACTGTGGCCTTGATGGTATTTGCAAAACTTATGCTTGTCCCGCTTATTCACTTTCATCTTTGGGGGAGGTCGGTTGAAGTAGCCCTCACCTTGGGTAGATGCCCTCACCTTGGCCTTGGTCGCATTGAGCTTCGTAAAGGTCATGTCGGACATATCTGACATGTCCATTAGACTCCTATCTCGTATACTTTGGCCCCTTTGATCTCGATAGTCCCCCTCCTTTGGTCGAGCTTCTTTCTTTACTTCAGTAGGGGATTTGGAGGTATCCCCATTGCGGACAGCCAGTGCCTCCTTTGTCATCATATACCGCTTCGCTCCGGTAAGGAGTTGGTCCAGTCTGCGAGCAGTTTATGACGCAGAGATTTCATCAGGTCTTCGCATCGAATACCCTTCTTGAGTGTATCGATGATCATCTTATCACTGTAGCACTCGACATTCAGTCTCTTTGAATTGAAGCACTTCAGGAAGCCTCTCAATGTCTCCCACACTTTCTCTGCACCAGGGTGAATAGGTGGTCTGAGCTCTGCTTCATCCTCCTTCCTGCCATGAATCATTGGTAAAATGCTTGGGCTAGGCTTTTGAACGGCCTAATAGACCGGTTGGGAAGTCCATTGTACCACTCTTTCGTGGCCTTCCTAGAGTTGTCTAGAAAGCATGACACAGGAGGGAGTCATCGACCCCCTTGAATCTTCATGTCCCCTTTCTAGTCATGGATGTGCTCATATGGATCACTCGAGCCATCACAATTATCTAGGTCAGGCATCTAGAATCTGGGCAATAGCAAGGCTGAGGTGATTCTCCTTCCTCAAGGGAGTTTTCTTCTCATCCGAGCTTGACGAGGAGGAGCGAGGTCATCGTTCATCACTCCGATTCCTAGATCTCCTGAGATGGCTGTTGGAAGCGCTTGAAGAGTCGCCTTGATACTTATTTGAGCTATTGGAGGAGCTCGGATTGCGGAAGCTGTCTCTTCAGGCCTTCATCTTGAGGCCTGCGTAAGACCTACAAGAGGGCTGCGATCTCGGCCACGTTGGCTCTCTTGATGTCGATCATCTGTCAGATCAAGGCAACAGTCCTCAGCTCCACTGAGTGAGGGATGCGGCCCCTGTGACTTGTTGTAGATAAGATGTGGCACTCGGTCTTATGTCCTGAGCTCCTTCAAGATGAGGAGAGATGTAGCATTGTTGATGTTGATGTGGGGACGAAGGCAAGATGAATCGTCGCTTTGGGGTAGGAGTTACGGTTCCTTCGCACACTGGCGTGGTAGGTGGCACTTTTGGGCATGACTGAGAAGGAGTTGGGATGACTAGCAAGCTGCTAGTTGGCTATGGTTGTGAACCTGCCAATCATTCTATCACGGTGGTCAACGCTTGAATGTTATCGCTCACCTCCCGTAAGAACACATGTAATTTCTCCAAAGTCACTAATTGTGACCCAGACATCCCACGAGTGGAAGAATTGGGATCTAGGGGTTGGTGTACCATCTGGCTTCCCTACGATAATTGGCCTTTCAGGCGCTTGATTGGTAGGTCAAGTCATCGTCGATGTGGCTAAAGATGTGGATGTCGATTAGTTTCCCGCAGACAGTGCCAAATGTTTACATGTGTTTTCTCACCACTGATGATATTGGATGATCTTGGACGAAGGTAGAGTTACAATAGCAGACGTTGGATGATGGTGGCAGTGGACTGAGCACTGGGTGAGCTAACCACGAGATGAATAGAACTCACTCTGAGCTGTTGGAGTCAGTTCCAAAATGTTATTGGGCTACCTTCAGCTTCCTGTAACACGAGAAGCTCGTTAAAGATGGTCGGATTTGCGGTCCGACCTAATCCCCTCCGATTCTTAAATCAGACAGTGACTCGAGAAGGCTCGTTGTAACTATAGCCAATCTGTTGGGAGACCAACCGATAGTAGACCAACCGATAGTTATCACGATGAGCTGTGTAAGAAATATAGAGTTTTAGGAGGAACAGATAGCAATGTAGGAGTTTGTCAGGGAATGTCTAGAGGAATGTCTCTGGAATAGTCCAGTCTCTCGTTATTCGTGAGACTATTTATAGGCGATCAATGTTAAGGGACGTTAGAGGGTAACATCCTGTCTTTTATGGTTCTTTATTACTCTTAGCATGAGCTGTTGATATTGATGACAAGTTAAGGTTGGTCATTTAATTTCTTCGTTGTGAGCTGACACACTAAATGAAGGAGCCCAACGGTCAGTCGAGCTGTCGTTTTTTGAATAGGGAGACGGGCGGCCTCACATGGGGCATCCGAGTTGTTGGGCTGAAACGGTAGACTTTACTGGGCTTGGTCACTCACATAAATAATCGAGAGGTCATCGAGCCGATCTAGTACTGTATAAAGTCTCATTTTTATTATTTGTGTTATGAATAGGCTCATGAGGCCCATTGGGTATCTGGCCCATCAATGAAAGCTATATATATGAGGATAGGGGGCCTCTTAACCCCTTACACCTATTACTCTACGTTTCCCTTCACAACACGTTATCAGCACGATCACGCTCGTAGGAAAAGGCGACGACGCTCAAGGAAGGAGATCCATCAAACGCTCAGTTTTAAGAAGATTGTATTCTTCTCAACGGGGAGCAAAAAGGGCATCCTTCATCAACCGTCGTCTACATTCCCTTGTCGAATCTAGAGGTAAATTCTCAAAACTTTTAGATCTAAACTTGATTTTCCAATAGATCTGCATGTTTTAAGATCAAATAGTTTGAAAACATGATAAAAATCACATTTTTATTTAGATATGCATGTCTATAAACAATAAAAGTCGTATTTTTAAAGATCTGAATGTCTGAAAAATCTGTTTTTTACCCCCCCCCCCCTTGATCCATATACCACACGCCCAAAGGGCGCAACGGTGGTGCCTTACCAATGCCGACGGCGGCAAGCAGTCGCGGCCTGCAGCCGAGGCGGCCGCGCCCCTTGGTGCGGCCAGCCGTCGTGACGGCCGTCGCGGGCCTCCTAGGGTTTTTCGAAACCCTAGCCCTTAACGGGCCAAATTTTTTAAGGGGAGGCCCAATTAACCCTAGTGGGTTGTTTTCATGGCCCAAAAGCCTGAAAATTAGCCCACTTACACATAATTTTTCTTTTGTTATTTTTGGCCTCAAAAGCCAAATAATTAAAGAAATTTTAATTTTGTGATAGGGTTAAAGTGGAAAAATAAATATAAATAAAATGGATCAAGATTTAAAAGTTTTCAAAATCATTTTTAGCACGTCACTTTCTTTTTTAGATTATTTATTAAGCTTTATATGCCTGTGATATAATTCTCTGCGTGGTTGTATATTTTATATAATATCTGCGTGGATGTGCTATTAGACTATGATTTTAGGGATCAGCCAGGTTTCCGACATTTTTACTTTTCTGAAAATTTTTCTTTTTTGAGAGAAATTTGTAAGTGAGGTTATACATGTAAACAGAAGCTGAAGGACCACCCCAAGGAGCTGAAGGCGCTTGCATAAAGAAAAGGGGGCTTCTCTCAGAAGTTCTCGAGTTGTTTTTATTTTTCCATACAATTTTTGGTTAATGTGATGTAATTTCGGACTTTCTTTTCTGTTAATGTCGGCTGGCTGAACCCCATAGTTCTAATTTATTTTTATTGCCTATACATTAAATGCGTGGATGTTTACTTTAAATAGTTACATAACTCATGCTATTTAATGTTAAAATGAAAATGCATGCATGGATGTTTATTTTTAAATAATTCATGATATGTAAATGTTAATAAAATGCATGCGTGGATGTTTACTTTAAATAGTTAAATAATCCCTGATATCTTTTGTTTATGTTGCTAGATTGTTTAAATGGCCAGACTTGTGAATGTCGATTTTTCGGTCCTGAAGGCCGATGGGTCGAACTACTTGAGCTGGCAGTTGGACCTGAAGTTCCACCTGTGTTCTCATGGGTTCAGTCTAACACCCACTGAAAAGGCAACAACAAGTACTGCCACAACTGAAAATTATGCTTCTAAAGAAGCCCTTCATACAGAAGAAGTTTCTGATATACTTAAGGCGAAAGCCATTATTTATATCAGGAAACATTTAGACTCGACCCTGAAGGACGAGTATCTTACTGTAGAGGATCCTTATGAACTGTGGGACACACTTGAGGAGAGGTACAGACATCAAAGGGATGTCATACTCCCTCGTGCACAGTACGAGTGGACTCACCTCCGCATACAGGATTACAAATCCGTAGCGGAGTACAACTCAGCACTATTCCGTATCACCTCACGCCTGAAGTTGTGTGGTGAGAATGTGACTGAGAAAATGTTGCTAGAGAAGACGTTCACGTCTTTTCACGAGAAGGACATGATCCTCATGTAACAGTACTGTAACGACCTGTAATTTTCAACACAGCAAGTTACGTATTTTTACGTATTTTCAAATTTCTTTTAAAAGGTTAGTCAAGAGTTTTGTAACAAAATTTGATTTCAAAATTCTTATAAAAATATTTTGAAATACTAGACTTATTATATTGTATTTTAGCAATTTTAGATTTCCTTAAATACTCAAAAATGTTTCGATAAAAATTCATTTTCAATAATTACCGTTTTGGGTCGACGAATTTATTTTCTATTCAAAATCTTCAAAATGTTTTCAAACTTCTATGGTAGCATCCTATGATCATTTAAGGCTCCCCACATTAATTTCGTAATTTTCTGATATTATTTCAACCTAGAACCCGCAAACCCACTTTCTATACGTTTTGGCCCAAAACTAGTACTTCAGTAGCTCAAATCCCAAAACGGATCTCGTATTCGCGATCCTTGCGACGATACGATCCCGTGGGTATTTTCTCGTAATTTTTTGCACACGTTTAACTTTAGGGACAAAACCGTAATTTCAAATCTTTTGTATTTTTGCTAATCACTTTTTACCTAACACTAATTACCATTTTACTATTACTTTTAACCCTAGATCTACCCCTAATAATTTACCTAGATCTACCCCTTATTAACCCTACCCCCCTAACCAACCTATTTAACCAACCGAATGGGTTGGTCAGATCAAACATGCCAACTAATTTATTAAAATTTCCTATTATATTAGTTATTAAGCCCGGTTTACGGGTGTTTTCTCACCACTAAATTGTTGACCGACGACTGTATAGTCAACGTGGTCAAGGGGTCGGTTGAGATCCCTTGGGCACACCAAGCTCTCGTGCGCTCAGCGTGGGTTGGAGATGGAATCGAGGTCGAGCGTCGGTCTTCGGCTGAAACGGTGCAGAGGGGTGGCCTCAGCTCAGCTCGATGGGCTCGGCCTCGGTTGGACCGGCGTCGAGGGGCAGCCTCGGCACTTCGCTCGGTGCTCGGTCTTCGGTTGCCACACCCGCTAGTCGCGAGGGTGGTCGTCGGGCGCTGAGGGGTAGCCTCGGCGCCTCTGTCAGCTTCTTCCTGAATGGACGAGAAACTTCGTCAGGGTGGCTGGACCTTGGTTCCGGTCGAATCCCCTCCGATGCCTAAGTCAGATTAAGGTCTGAAGAGTGCTCGGTGGGGTAGGTATGACTCGAGAGGAGATCGATACGCTAACCCTTGGTGCGAGCAGGAGGAGGAAGAGAAATGGCGGAAAACCAAAGTCGTTGATGGAATACCTCCGATTTGGGTACCTGGGATTCGATCCCCCTCTTAGTCGTCCTTCCAGTCCTTTTATAGGGTCTCCGCCATGATTGCCCTCGATCCACGTTCTCTGTCTGCCTCTTTTCATGCCCCCGCGATCCGCCTCCCTCTCCGCCCCGACATGCATCATGCGGAGGCATTTATTAACGGGCCTCTTAATGGACATTAAAGGGCTGTGGGTTCAAGGGGATGGCTATTTCTGAGGAGCATGAGCTGATCGTGGATCCCCGGGGGCAGACTGGCCGGGCTTCGAGTTTTATCCGTGGGCCTCGTCGGGCGGGCCCAATCTTGTTCGTGGGCTTCCCGTTCATGGCCGGGCCTCATGTCTATGCTTCTTGGGCTTCTCCAAAACAGTCGTATCAATTGTCCCATCGTCCGGGCCGTTCGGTTTCAGCCAGTTCGGTTTGGGCGATGTGACTGTTAGGGGTTTGACAGGCGCGTCAGTCGAGGCATGCCCATTAAATGGGGACCATCATGACATGGCCCGTTTGATCTCCTCCCGGTGCAGGTTTCGAAACGCTGCCGATCCTCTGATGCTGCCACGTGTTCCTCTCTGGACGATTTGAATTCCTCAATTGCTTTGTATATAAAGACGCCGGCTTCCCAAGCTTCGATCCTTTCGTGCTCTTCTGATCTTGGTTTTGCAAGCTCCCTCTTCCTGTCGTCTTTCTCCCTTCAGCTCCTTCTCAAGGTAACCTTCTTTTCTTCTTTTTTTCCCATGGCTACGCTTAGAATAGGCAACTCGGCGTCGGGATCTAGGGACCCCCCGACGACCGGGTCCGGCAATGTTCGACCTTTGGGTCTTGGAGTCCCATCGGGGCCCCGTCCTGCTCAGGACAAGGGGGAAAGGAAGCTTTTCACGGACCCCGTCGAAGATGAGATGGCTCAGGCCGTCGAGAGATTCGACGTTCCCCCGGCGGTCCTCGAGTCGCCGTCCAAGGCTCCTTTCCCGGCGGCTACGGAGATCCGGGAGAAGTATTTATATCATCTGTACGACGTTCAGATTCCTTTCAATGATGAGCGGATCTGCTTCCTGTGGAGCAACGAGGTTGGTGTTTATGTCGAGATGTTTCGCTTGGGCCTCCGTTTCCCCCTTCACCCCTTCATCATCCAGTTTATGGAATTGCTGATGGTGTCCTTGTGCCAGTTGACCCCATACTCCATCGCGGTACTGACTGGGTTCATCATGTTCTACCATATCCATGGCTTAGAGCCGTCCCTTCCCCTTCTCTTTCATTACTATCGGGTTCAGACGGTCGGCCAAGGGTCGAGGCAGCACCTCCGGGTGGTCACTCCCACCGTCTCGGTCGAGCCTTCCCTGGTGGAAGCCGGCGGTGTGTTGGCGAATGTCTTGGCGGGCCCCGAGGTTACCCCCGGTGACTCGGTATTCGTCGATCAGACCGTGGCCAACCAGTTGGCGCACAGCTCCGTCCTCCCGAGGGACCGATCCCTCCTGGAGAGAGCTCCCACCAACACACTGTCAGACTCCCTAGTCTGGCAGCTTCAGCAGGTTCGGCTGCTTTACTATTTCCAGAATTATCTTCTGACCTTTCTCTATATAACTCCTTCCTTTGTGCAGGCCATCATGATGGCCGTCGAGGCGCAGCGTCGAGCGGCCCGGGCGAGGGAGCTGGAGGAGTCCACTGCCCGGGAGCGCACAAGGGCCGGGCGGTCGAGGTGGCCGTCCAAGAGGCACGTATGGAAGCTCGGCCTCTCCGACACCGGGTGGATGAGCTTGTTGGTCAAGTGATGGACTTCCGGGGGGAGCTGGATGACACTCAGAGGTCGGTCCGAGAGGCGAAAGAGGCGTTCCGCCAGGAGACGAGCAATCTCCAGAGTGAGATGGCCGACTTGCGCCAGATGACCCGGTTCATTGACGAGGTGGAGAGGGGCATCGGTGGGGTCCTGGGGGAAAGAATCACGGAGGTCCTTATGGAGGCCTTCAGCTCTTATGAGGACCTTCTTTCCCCTCGGATCATCGACATCGTCTGGGACTCCTTCCGGTGATTTGCGGAGCGTGCCCGACAGCCCCTCCCGCCCGTCGATCCCCCGCGCTCCGAGCAGGACGAGGTGCCAAAGGATGCTTCCTCCCGTGCCCCGGGGTCTTAGGCCTTTGTATCTTGTTCCCCCCTTCTCTTTTGGCTTGTAATTTTGAACGATCTTATTTATATAGCTTCTTCACCGCTGGGGGTTTTCCGCCCTGTGGGGACCCTCAGCCTTTTTGGTCCTTTATTGTGTTTTGAACCGGTCGCGAGTTCCACATTTCGTCAGCACTCCTTTATTGCTCGCGGTGAGGGCGAAGGGTCTTCAAGACACCGAACCCATTAGCATCCGGGATTGGGACCTTATTGGCGCCCTCGTCTGTTTTGCCATAGTCTTTCCTTCATTCGCGATATTCGGTTTGCTTAGATAGTTGCCTCGCACGCGGATGGGTTTCTCCCAGTCTCGCAGTCAATCAGATCGGCTGGTCAGTGAGAGGGGCTGCCCCTCGTCCTACGACCAGCCGAGTCCCTCATCCGCTGGGGGAGTCGCCCTTAGCCTTACGAGCAGGCGGATTGTTAAGTCGGCGAGGGGGCTGCCCCTCGGCTTATAACCGACCGACGTCCCCACCTGCTGGGGGAGTTGCTCCCAGCCTTACAAGCGGGCGGATCGTTTGGTTAGCGAGGGGGCTGCCCCTCGGCTTATAACTGACCGACGTCCCCGCCTGCTGGGGGAGTTGCCCCCAGCCTTACGAGCGGGCGGATCGTTCGGTTAGCGAGGGGGGCTGCCCCTCGGCTTATAACCGACCGACGTCCCCGCCTGCTGGGGGAGTTGCCACCAGCCTTACGAGCGAGCGGATCGTTCGGTTAGCGAGGGGGGCTGCCCCTCGGCTTATAACCGACCGATGTCCCCGTATGCTGGGGGAGTTGCCCCAGCCTTATGAGCGGGCGGATCGTTCGGTTGGCGAGGGAAGATATCCCTCGGCTTATGACCGACCGATGTCCCCGTCTGCTGGAGGAGTTGCCCCCAGCCTTACGAGCGGGCGGATCGTTCAGTTGGCATGTGAAGCTATCCCTCGGCTTATGATCGACCGATGTCCCCGTCTGCTGGAGGAGTTGCCCCCAGCCTTACGAGCGGGCGGATCGTTCAGTTGGCATGTGAAGCTATCCCTCGGCTTATGATCGACCAATGTCCCCATCTGCTGGGAGGAGTTGCCCCCAGCCTTACGGATGGTTTTTAAGGATCGGCCTGCTGGGGGAGTTGCCCCATCCTTACGGTCGACCGATTCGGTGGACCTGTGGAGGGTTGCTCTCCAGCTTAGGGCCGACCGCAGAACCTGTCTGGTCGGGGAGTTGCCCCCAGACTCACGGACGAGTTTACGGATCGGCCTACTGGGGGAGTCGCCCCCAGCCTTACGGCCGATCGGTTCGGTGGGCCTGCGGAGGGTTACTCTCCAGCTTTGGGCCGACCGCAGAACCCGTCTACTGGGGGAGTTGCCCCCAGAATCACAGACGAGTTTACGGATCGGCCTGCTGGGGGAGTAGCCCCAGCCTTACGGCCGATCGGTTCGGTGGGCCTGCGGAGGGTTGCTCTCCGGCTTAGGGCCGACCGCAGAACCCGTCTGCTGGGGGAGTTACCCCTAGACTCACGGACGAGTTTAGGGATCGGCCTGCTGGGAGAGTCGCCCCCAGTCTTACGGCCGATCGGTTCGGTGGGCCTGCGGAGGGTTGCTCTCTAGCTTAGGGCCGACCGCAGGACCCGTCTGCTGGGGGATTTTCCCTCAGAATCATGGACAAGTTTACGGATCGGCCTACTGGGGGAGTCGCCCCCAGCCTTACGGCCGATCGGTTCAGTTTGCGGCCTCCGGTCTGTCGAGCGAAAGCAGTCCTCTGGGAGAGGAGATCGAGTTCTCTATCGCGTTTTGAAACGGCCATTCAGCTAAATGTGGAAAAAAGAGGTTGTGTTTGTACCAACAAGGTCCTTCTTTCTTTCCATGGCCCAGTACATTTGGATGAAAAACAAAAAACGGAGGGAGTCAAGGCAGGATAGCCCTCCCCCGGCGAGGTTGCGGCCGTTTGTCCCGCCCGCTCACTCGATGACGCGCATGGGCGCCTAGACTACGATTACCTTCTTCCCCTTGTCCGGCTGCCTGGATGTCCCCTCCCCCGGAGCGGGATCGTCGGTGAAGTTCTTCAAGTGCCCTCGACTCACCAGTTTCTCTATGTCTTTCTTCAGATGCCAGCAGTCATCAGTGTTGTGGCCATTGTCCTTGTTATATTTGCAATATTTCTCTTCGTCTCTCCCACCTCTCTTCATCCTCGGAGGAGGCCGGTTCATGCGCCCCTCCTTCTAGGCATGTACGAGGACAACGTCCAGGTCAACGTTCAGCTGGGTGTGCCGCGGCTCTTCCCTCCGCTACTTTCCTCTGGCCTTTTTCTCCTGTCGATGCTCCTCCAAGCCACGGTGCTCACTTTTGTCATGCTTGGATCCTCGCTTGGTCCTTCCGTCGTCGACGGCCAAGGCCTCTTCTGTCAGCATGAAGCGCTCGGCCCGCGCCATGACCCCGGCGAGGTCCTTCGGAGGATCGTTGTGTAACGATTTCTTCAGGCCCCTGTGCCGTAATCCTTTCTTCAGGGCCGTATTTACGACCAGCTCGGGACAGCTCTCCACGTTCAGTCGTTCCGTTTTGAAGCGACGCATGAAGTGCCTCAGGGATTCCCCAGGACCCTGCACCATATTGAATAAGAGTTCGGAGTCTGGCTTTAGCTGTCGCCCGGCCACGAATTGCGTGCAGAACAACTGGGTGAGCTCCTCGAAGCTATCGATGGAGAGATTGGGCAGGCTGTGGTACCAGGTCCTTGCAGCTTCCCGGAGGGTGGAATAGAAACCTCTGCAGAGCAGGGTGTCGTCCGCCCCCTGGAATTCCATGACCCCCTCGTAGTCCATCACGTGGTCCGCAGGATCGCTCGTGTCGTCGTACTTCTCCAACGTCGGCACCTTGAAGCTTGAGGGCACCCGTGCCTCAGTTATCCTCTGGGTTAGGGGGCGTCGTTCACCATTAACGCCCCCCGGCCGCCCTCCTTCGCTTATCTCGTGCTCGCCCGGTCGCAATGGGGGGGCAGGTTCAAGCTTGGCTGTCCCTTGTGCCCCTGCCAAACTGGGGGCAGGGCTCGATCTGGGTGCGTCCCCTTTCTTGCTTCGGTATTCTCGCCTGTCCCGCTTCACTCGGCGAGCACTTCCGCTCTGCATGGACCGATCCCCCAAGTCCCGATGATCGTCTCGTCGGTGCCTGGACGAGTATGATCGTCTAGACGAGGCGGTTACCGACTCACCCTCGGATTGCTCGAAGCCCCTCTTGTTTCTCTCGCGAAACGAGGTGGGGGTGGGAGACCGTGCTGGGTTGAAGCCCGGCATGGTGAATCACAGATCCAGGTTGGGCACCCCATTCCCGTGGTCAGTGACTACGACGGACCGCTTGGGTTGGTGACCCCCTCCCCAACAGTGGGCCTCATCCACCCCATCTCCCTAGATAGGCGTGTTGCTGACGAGTTGTTGAATTGTTGCGACCAACGTCTGGATGTTGGCGTTGGTCTCCTGGGTAAAGGTGGGGAGCTGTTCTTGGGTGACCGATCGGGACTCGCTTGTCCCCTCGGTGGTGTGGCTGAGCTGGTTCTCAGGGGGAATGTAATCTCCCTCCTCTTGGATGGGGGGCATGCGCCCCGCGCCATTGCAGATGGGTTCCATTCCGATGGTTCGATGTGGACTTGTTTCGGTTCCCACAGACGGAGCCAGATGTGTACGGGTGTTTTCTCACCACTGAATCATTGATCGACGACTGTACGGTCAACGTGGTCAAGGGGTCGGTTGAGATCCCTTGGGCACGCTAAGCTCTCGTGCGCTCAGCATGGGTTGGAGATGGAATTGGGGTCGAGCGTCAGTCTTCGGCTGAAACGGTGCAGGGGGTGGCCTCGGCTCAGCTCGATGGGCTCGGCCTCGGTTGGACGGGCGTCGAGGGGCAGCCTCGGTGCTTCGGTCGGTGCTCGGTCGTCAGTTGCCACACCCGCTAGCCACAAGAGTGGTCGTCGGGCGCTGAGGTGTAGCCTCGGCGCCTCGGTCAGCTTCTTCCTGAATGGACGAGAAACTTCGTCAGGGTGGCCGGACCTTGGTTCCAGCTGAATCCCCTCTGATGCCTAAGTCAGATCAATGTCTAAAGAGTGCTCGATGCTCGCGCCCCGGGAGTACACACACACCCAGGACAGACGAGTTGTAGTTTTACCGCAAGCGCACGGTGTAGCGGCGAGCGGGTATCAAACTCAGGGAGGACTAATAACAGTGTCTCCTTCCAATCACCTAGCTTTCAAGAGGGTCGAGAATCGTTTGGGGTAAACAGTCACAATCGTACAAATATCAAGAGAAAGTATCAATTCAATAAAACGTCTAGAGATAGGGAATCCCCGCCACGGACCGTCTCTCGTCATTGTGATTCATAGGTCTCATCATTGCTAAACTTGAATGTGGGTGAACTAGTCGCAACTAAATGTAGAACCAAGCTCATGCTCTCGCGCTATTGCCGGTCTATAACAAGTCTAGGATATGGTCCAATCTCTTGCAAACCCTAGCCTAAGTCGCTTGCGTGAAGAACGACATCATCGTTCAATCGTATCTCGAGCCCACTCTCGTGCAAACTCGAGCTACGACCTAGGTTGTGATAGTTCCTATCCGTCCAATCTCTTGCAAACGGATATGGGTATAGATTCGCAATTAAAAACCCTAGCTTTGGTCAAATCTCTTGCAAACCAAGTCTAGAGAGATCCAATTGTCAATCTAAATCGAATATCTAGGCCTTCCTATCTATTGGGATCCAATCTCTTGCAAATCACAATCGATATGAATCCCTAGCTATCCGTAATTAATCAATCACAACCTAACCCTAATCAATTCTACCAACAATTCCACAATTTCATCACAAATTAGAAATAGGGTCCATAGGGTTCATCCCTACGCCCTAAGACGATGGCACTACTCACTATTCATCATGAAATTCTCAGAAAAATCAATAATAATATCAAGGGAATTCATTGCAATAGATAAATAGCTAATAAAAATTGAGTTTTTGATAGGCAATAGACAAACCAATGAATATCCATTGAGAATCCAATAAGAGTAGCCTTTAAATCTCCAAAAAGAAAGCCTAAATCTAATTAATCTAAAAAGTTCTGAAAAGTTCTCAAAAAGGCTGCCAAAAGCTCCTCTAACTAGGGCGAAAACTGGGTTTCAATACCCTCCAAAATCTTCCAGAAAATCGTGACCAAACTGCCCCTGCGCAGCCCAGAAATCGCAACTTTCGCAGCAGGTGGAGCGACTCACTCTGCCGAGTGACATTGTCACTCGGCCTAGTGACAGACCCTGTAAGAAAACAGTAAGTCAGGGGGGTCTCAGGGTCTGCCTTCGGAGGTGACTCGGCTGAGTATACTTATCTGTTCGGCCGAGTGGCTTTATCGTTCGGTCGAGTGACTTTCGACAGGATCTTCGAATAATACAGTAACTTCGGCCTTTTTCTGGACAATTTCTCTGTACCACTCGGGCGAGTGAGATTTCACAATCGGTCGAGTGGGATTTCTTCGTTCGGCCGATATACGCTGAAATTAGCTCTGTGTGCATATCCGTTCTGGTCGACCGAGTGGGGTTTCTTGTTCGGCCGAGTGAGTGCTCCACTCAGCCGAGTGGCATGCTGTAAATGCACAATCTTCTCCGTTTCTCCTCCTCGTCGCTCCTACGAAGTTCCTTCTTCTTCCACTCATCTTCCATCACTGAATGGCCTTCAAATGAGCCATGGGTGACACTCCTTAGCGCTTGCGAACCACTTGATCTCAAAATCGCTCCGAATCGCTCCATATTTCCTGAAATACGACATAAACAAGAAATAGTAAAAAGCATCGCAATATTGTCAAATAATCATGAAAACACGATATGGGCGATCAAAACGGCATGCAAACATGCAGAAAAAAGGTGTAAAATATGGAGTGATCAAAATCCCCCAAGCTTACCTCTTACTCGTCCTCGAGGAAGATAAGTAAAAGGCGAGCCCGATGGAAAAAATAATAAAAAGAAAAGATGGAAGAGATAGAAAATAAGGAAGAAAGCAAAGAGAGAGGTGCTAGATCATTTTCTCAGGACGTGGGTTTTGCTTACTCATGTAGCACACGACGAATGTAAAACTCATGCCAAAGATTTTTATCTCGATATCATAGTATATGGATGCATTCAAAATAGAAAACCCGAGAATAGCAAAATAATATGAAATACGGAATCATTCTAGAATTAACATCGTCTGAAGCATCTAAAGCGGTATACATAATCATAGATCCCATACTTTTCAATTGAATGCTTTCTACCTGGAGTATAAGAGATATCACACAATATGGAGCAGTAGGAATAGAAAAGTATGGTTTTCATGGAATGTATGCTAAGTGTCAATTCTTGGATTTCGTAAAGCTTTTAGTGATCTCACCAAGTATAGAAAATTACCTAGCTTAGGTTGTCATGCACTGTCAGGTAGTCACTCTCTCACACATCATTGGTTCATCTCCCCCAAGCTTATCTATAAGCGTGGTGGTATAAGATAAATCAATAAACATACTCCCCATTTTTGAAGCTCCATGATAGAATAAAAACAAAAGAGGGAAGAAAGAGAGAAAGAGTATGAGATGAGATCATGTATAAACTTCTTTTCTCCTTTCTTTTCCTTTTCTCATTTTTTTCATTTTTTTAGATTCATATATACAACTGTGATCCCAAATCAAAAGATAGAAAGATATACATGTATATATTTTTCTTTTTTTTCTTTTTGATTTTGGGGGCAGTGGAGCATGAACTTTATAAAGCGGGGGAATTGCCAATATAGGATCCGCTAAAGGAAGATTCACCAATGAATATAAATAGAGAATTAATGCTCGAGATATGTGGAGAAAGAAATAAATGTAACGCTCGGTTCACTCTACAAGACGTGCACAACAACTTCAGCAGAGTAATGTAATCTACTCAGTTTGGCCTCAGAAAGTAAACTAGTCCAGTTATATCACCCTACCATTCACTCATTCAACCTGAAAGTGAGGTGTACATTTTTCATGCAATAAGAAGTGATATAAGAAAGGAAAGCAGTACTCCAGATATAAGCAATCAATGCGTGAAGCTTGGTGTGTTTTCTACAAAGAGCATACATATGAATTATCAGACTTCAGCTAATAACAGAATTTCATCCATATTCATACAGGAAAAGGTGGGTTACTATCTCAAATGCATAGCAAGACACAGCATATGATATCTAAAATAAAAACTACTGCATGACAAAGTATTGTGCAAGCAGAGATAAGCCAATCACCACGTCATCATCATCACAGAAAAGTCGTCTCTAGCAAGATGAAAGAAATAAGGATAAAAGAAAATAGAAACTACTACGAAATGCAACACACTCAAAAGGGTAAGAAAACGTGATGCATGATAAAAAACGAAAAAGTGGGTGAAAATGAGTGCAAAAGCGGAAAATGTGAGAAAAGAAAAAAATAAAAGGGTGACAAAAGCAAAAGCGTGAGAACTCACTCCCCCAAGCTAAAGTGCACAGTGTCCTCAATGTGCGAAGTGTGGCACACCGAGAGACGTGAAATGTGTGGGGTGGGTGAGGATGCATGCATGATGAAAAATGAAAGAAAATGAAATGATATAGTAATGCAGGTGATGCATGCAAAGGTCAAAATGCTGCAGAATATCAGTGTCCCCAAAAATAAGATCCCTCACTTCAAAAGAGATATAAACAGATATGACCAAAAAGGTACCAAAACGGCGCGTGGAGGAGGGGCGCAAAAATCACCAGGCTCAAAAACAACCAGCAAAACAATAAAAATATAGAAGGCATCTAGAGTGTGCCTAGGCTGGTGGAGGTGCACCACACCGTCCTGTGGCGGAGGTGGTGGTGGAGGTGGTGGGCGTGGTAGCTGCTGGGTGGGTGTCGATGGTGGAGGCAGACGCGCCAGAATCTGGTTCAGGTAAGCCTAAATACTGGGAAGAATGGCGACGCGGGTCTGCACAGAACTGACTGTGGCGGAGAGAGCCCTGAAATCCCCTCTAAGTCCACTAATAGCCACCTCAAGAGCACGAATGCTCTGAACTAGAGAGTCAGGGGGTGGTGGAGCAGAGGGACGCACAGGTCTAACTGGTAAAGTGCGGGGCTGTCTCACGCGGGCAGTGTAGAGGATGGGTCCAGCAGGGAAGTTGGGTAGTGGTGTTGTGCTCACTAAGTGATGCCCAGCCTCTGTGAGAGGCTGGGACGCAGGAAAGGTCGAAGTGGAAGCAACAGCGGTAGTGGAAGTGAAAACAGATGACGAGGCAGTGTGAGAGTTCAGTGACGCAGACGTGGGGACAGATGTCACGACACTCTCGGAAAAGACTGCAGCAGTGGGGACAGACGGGCCAACGGCCGGGGTGGCCGTGGACAACAGTAAGGACAGAACCGCCACTGCGGCGGTAAAGGAGGTCCCGCCGCTCTCTAAAATGGTAGTGGGACGCTCGGGGCTGGCAGCGAAAATGGGACAGAAAGAGGCACAGGGGCGATGGTGGTGGACGGCTCAGCTAAAGTGCTCCCGACACTAACATACGTGTGGATAGAGGTGTCGGGAGGTGCAGACAGATCATGAGCAGGCTGAGGGATCACGGGGTTGATGGGTGGAACGAGGGGCTCCTGCTGAGCAACCTCGGGCTCAAGCACGGCGGCGGCGGGGATAAGGAGATCCATCGCTGGAATCCAGTCTCCGTCGTCGGTCCAATATGTGTCCGGGCAGGGCTCGGGAAAACCATATAATCCGCGCTGAAGGGACCGTGCAGCCACACCCAGTGCTGGCAACCATGGGGGCGAAGCATCTTCATCCGGGCCATAACATCTATAGAAAATGTAGTGGGGCCCGGAGCTCGACGCAGGTCGTCAGGAAGGTCAACGCCGGTCATAAGGGCCAAGAGGGTGATCAGACTGCCGCAACAGATAGGCATACGAGCGCTCACAGAAATAATGATGCGGTCCAAAAACCAACTGGCAATGTCGATCTTGACGACGGGGACCATATCGTCACTACCCCTATCTAGAACCCTAGGGCATGTCATCGCATAGAGCATGTAGAGCTCTGGCGTAAATAGCGTCCCGGGCTCGTACCTCGCAAGAAAAGTAGTCGCCATAAGGCACTGTGCAATGCAGAGGAAGGGGTAGATAATAGCTGATGCCTTGGCCCTACTAGGGTCAAAGGCGAGTGGGGATCCCGTGATCCGTGTCCAAAAGGTGTGAGTGTCGAACGACGGGGGTGGAATGTGCGTGGGAGCGTAAGCACGGTTTGGGACCGGGACTGCGGGCCACTGGAAAAATGCTCTAAGCATGTCGAGAGTGATCTCACACTCTCGATCCATCAAATGAAAGGAGCATCCTCCAGGGGTCCGGTCAATGGAACTAAGGACCTCTAGTGTCGGACGGATGTAAGTATCCGCCGACGCCGACAGAAAGTCGCACCATCCCACGTTGTCGTACAGCGTGAGAATCCCCTCAAGTACCCCTAGGCGGTCTAGGTCGACTAGGTGTGCAAACCTAGATGGTACTATCGAGCGATGGCAGATACGCTCGAATCTGGCACGGCGTGCGTCATTTCGAAACGTAATCCCCATCGGCCCGACGGCAGGAGCGGGTGGTGGAACGGGATCAGCAGGAAGCGGCTGTGTAGGTGGTGGTGGTGGGCTAGGTGGAGGGGAGTCTGCCCTAGCGGAAGAGGAGCCAGGATCACCTGACTTCTTCCGCTTCGAAGAGGGCTCCCGCGTGCGTGAACTACGGCGTGGCGGCATGTGTGCCGCGCGACGTGCCCAACTAAAATGAAATGCGACGCGCTAAATAATGAAACAAGTATACCTGAGCACGCCGCGAGAGCAATCAGCAATGTGTGCGAAGATACGCCTCCTCCGCAAGGCTCCGTATGTGTCAAAAATCTCCCCAAAGCTCCCCCCAAGCTAGCCTGAAAAACAAACGATAAAATTAGTCAATAATAATCAATATGTATGGGGGAGATAAGGGGTAACAGACATATATAAGATTTAATTTGAATTTGGGGCAAAACGGACGTACAAAATAGGAGAAATGGGGAGAAAAGAGGCATTTTGGGCGAAATGGGGTTATTGGCGGCGGGAGCGGCCGGTGCCGGCGGGCTGCTGGGTGGGGGGGTCATCAGCGACCGAGTGCAGGTCGACGACGGCGGTGGGTGGCCGGGTCGGGCGTCGGAGGGACCACGATTCGGGCGAGGGAGGCGAAGCAACTGTGGGCGAGTGCAAAAAATATGGGGATTTTTCGTGTTTCGAATTTCACGTAGCTGCAGCGCTTATATATAGGAATGATACGACTCAGCCGTGTGAAGAGTTCACTTGGTCGAGTGGAATATGAAATAAAATTTCGAAAATATCTCCCACAAGTTACGACTCGGCCGAGTGACTTTTCTCACTCGGCTGAATGGACAAGTTCCATTCGGCCGAGTGGTATAGCCACTCAGCGATTTTTAGAGCGTGCAGGGTATCTGTTTCACTCGGCCGAGGGACAAGTCACTCACCCGAGTGGAAAATTATACTGTAAAGCGAAAAATTAACAAAGAGTTGGTCAGCAGAAACTTCCCTGATTGGTACTCCACTCGGTCGAATGGAGTCTTTGCTCGGCCGAGTGACATATGTTACTCGGCCGAGTGGCACCCTGTTTTTTGTAACGGCTCTCCGTTTTCGCTCCATTCTCTGTTTTTCTTCCTCCAGCCAGTTCCTTCCTCATCCTGGGGCCTGAGCGTGTTCCTGAAGCGCTCTCCTTTGCCTTGGACATCCTCCATTTGAATGATCTCTCTTTCTCCATCTCCTGTCATGAAAATTAGGACCCGTTGTCACGATTTTCTTAGACACTAGACTCTAAACACTAAGAAAAATCTAAAAAAGAAACAGGATTCAAATAAAAACAATGTAAAACCGTCGGGTTGCCTTCTGACAAGCGCTCGTTTAAGGTCATGAGCTCGACCCCTTAATATTTTTGTTTAGCGAATAATGTTGGGCGCATATGAGATACGCCCGTCAAATTTACCGGGAAGGCCACTTGGATTTGGTTGTTGGTGATCGTCGGCCTTCCTTAGCGTCCCCTCATCATGGGTAGAGTTGGGGGATAAGTCCCCCAAGCTTGTGCTAGCACCAATTTTCCTTCTTACCGGTGACGTCGATCTTCTATTCGGTGGAGCTTTCTTTGGATTCTTGGCCGTTGAGAGCTTGCAAAGCTCCCTTATCCTTGCGACATCAGTGTCGCCTTCATCATCGGCCATGGAGCTATCCGGAGGGTCCTCCAACTTTTCTTCAATGCTAGAAATTTGGCCTTCTTCAAGGCCGTCATCATGGAGAGCGCCGATGGAGTGCGGAATGGCCTCGTCAATTACCTCATCAAGGAGGTCCACATAGTCCAACTCCTCTTGGTAGGGCATATGCTTCATGGCTTTGGGTATGTGGAACTCAACCTCGATGTTCCCGACATTCAAGGATAACGTTCCTTCTCGCACGTCGACTATAACACCGGCGGTGGCCAAGAACGGGCGTCCAAGTATAAGTGAAGTGTCGCCCTCTTCCTTGATGTCCATGACGACGAAATCGCAAGGTAAGCATATCCCTCCCGGAACTTGTAGGAGAATGTTCTCCGTAATCCCTACCGGCCTAGTGACCCGACCATCCGCTAGTTGTATCCTTATGTCGGTTGGCTTCAAGTCGGTCCCTGTATTCAATTTTCGGAACATGCTAAGGAGCATTAGGCTCACACTTGCTCCCAAGTCAACTAAATGTAGTGCCATGTATAGCTACTGCACATGTACTAGAGGGGGGGTGAATAGTACTTTTAAATAATAGGGAGATTTATTCCTAATTATCGTGCAATTATCAAACAACAATGCGGAATAACAACGATCAACAAGAATAAATACAAACGCAAACAAATGGTTTAATGGGTTCAGATCCACCCAAGTCTCCCCGACTTGTTCCCGGTGATCCTACGTCCCAACCACCCGGATCCCCTCCAGATACTTGGTTAGAAACCCTAACTCAATATTTCCAATATGCCCACTTGCGAAAACCTCGCAAGTGCAAACTAACTACAAACGATGTCCGTGAATCCCACAACCCGGGATCACGCAAACTCTCACAACCGAGAGTATACAATTCAAATAACGAATGTAAATGAAATGAAATGCTTACCAAGAAAATACCTATGCCTTGAGTATTCTTACCAAATTAGGGCAAGGGGGATTTTGATGGAGGAAGATGGCACCAAACCCTAGCTTCAAGAAGATGACCAGCAATGGAAGCCTAGGGTGGAGATGGTGACCTAGAATCAAGCTTCTAGCTTGAATGGCTCACAATGGAGAGAATCTCTCTTGAGGATTTAGGGCTCAAGAACTTGAGGGAGAGATTCTTGTGAGAAGAGAGAGCTTGGAAATAGAGTTGATTGCTCTTCTCTTTTGATCTGAAAATATCTCTAATATATTGCTTCACCCCTTCAAGAAATGAATCAGGATTCTATTTATAGGGGCAAGGAAAAACGAGTTCAAAAAGATCCCAACGGCTCTATTCTGAACCAGACTAGTCGGTCAAAGAAGGATCACTGACCGACTAGTTCATCAACTAGTCGGTCGGTGATACAACGTAGACCGACTAACGGTTGAACAGCCAAAAGGTTGAAGTACAGGAGATGACAACTAGTCGGTCTAAGAAGACTTGCCGACCGACTAGTTTCATAACTAGTCGGTCGGTGAATGATCTTTGACCGACTAACAGTCGAAATATAGAAGGCTGACTACAAGTTGATTTAGTCGGTTTAAGAACAAACGCTGACCGACTAGTTTCTCAACTAGTCGGTCGACAAACGTTCTTTGACCGACTAACTCGAAACAGTAACTCAGGCTGTACAGAGGCAAGCTCAACTAGTCGGTCTGAGAAGGATTCCTAACCGACTAGATCGTCATCTAGTCGGTCGGTGACTCTTCTTTGACCGACTAATTGACCAACAGGGAATGAGCTGAAATGAGCAAGGACATCTAGTCGGTTCATGAAGAGTTGCCGACCGACTAGATCGTCATCTAGTCGGTTGGTGACTCTACCTGAACCAACTAAGATGCACTAGAAGTCGAGGGAAGAAGCGATAGGCTTCGGGAAAGTTTCTAATGGCTTCTATGATAATCCTAGCTCTAAGACATGAGCGAAATGAAGATTATAAAGTAAGTCCTACTCAAGGCTTAACATTCTAAGTAAAGAAGCTAGAAGACTATAAATAAACCTTGACGATCCGTCTTGATAAGCTTCAATCTTCATTCTTGACTTCAATAAAGGTCCTTGAGCTTAAACGAAGCTTCAGGCACACGATCACGGGTATTGAGAAGTCTTGAGACGTCGCTTGAGATAAACGTATTCTTTTGGCGACGATCTCCATAACTGCGCTCACAAATAGTTAGTACATGATATTTATGTTTGCTCATCATCAAAACCAAATCTGGGGAATCAATACTCAACACTAAAGCCTTTTGCAATGGGACTCCTCCAAGTGTGCACGGGATGCGAAAGCTTCCGGGATCCTTGAATTTCACGGATGCATTTTCCTTCCGGTTGAACCAAGTCCCTTGTTCGGCAATCATTATTTTCTCCTTCCTCTTCTTTCCCGATATTAAATCCTTCAAGAACTTCACATACGACGGGATCTCCATAATAGCATCTAGGAAGGGTATGTTGAGGCTTACTCCCCTCAAATATTCAAGGAACTTAGCGAGCCTCTTCTCAATTTTGGCTCTTGCCAACCGTTGTGGAAATGGCACCGGCGGCATGTAGGTGCGCTCCTCGTTGGGCTTCTTCACTTCAGAATTTCCGCCTCCTTGTGGCTCCTTTGGGTTCTCCTTCTCAATCGCCAACTCCTTGTCATCCAAGATTTCTTCCATGGGCTCCTTTGTTTGGACCATGACGGGAGTAGTATCATTCCCGCCCCTAGTTGTGACCGCCACTACCGCATTTATGTGGCCGGTATTATTCCGTGGATTGGGCTCCGGTTGAGCCGGTAATTGTTGGGTGTTTTTGTTAAGCATTGTGAGTTGCTCCGCTAGTTGAGCCACTACGGTATTCAAAGAGTCTTGTTGCGTAATCAACTGAGTGTTTATCTTCTTTTGCTCCACCATGAACTCCTCTACCCTAGCTTCATGATCCGATCTTTGGTGTGCTTGAGGTAGGTTAGGAGCTCTCCAACCTCGATTATAACCGGGCGGCCTATACAGTCCCGCATGTTGCCTAGGCGGGTAATTTGGTTGTAGTGGCCCCCTTGGTTGGTATTGATGTTGTGTAGGTGGAGGCCTAGCTTGAGGTTGTTGCACGGTGGCGGTTTTAGGGCTCCTTCATTATTTGCATACGAGAATCCTGGATGGTTCCTTGCGGCCGGGTTGGCCCAATAACCAGAGTTCCCCGTAACATATTGCACTTGCTCCAAGGCCCCCTCTCCTTGCTCTCCTCCTATGAACATGACTTGAGATGGATCTTGCCAATCACTCATATTGCTTACCGGTGTAGATGTAGAAGGAGCTCCATGTGGCTCGGTGATATACTTCTCCAATCTCTCCACTACCTTGTGGACAGAGTCAAATTTGTCTGAAAGATCCGCTACGGCCTTGGCTTCATATATGCTAGTGGGCTTCAAAGAGTTAGAAGAATGTCCTCGCTCATCACCCCATTGTTGATTATTAGTAGACACCTCCTCTAATAGGGCCGTAGCTTCATCTACCGTTTTGGAAAGAATGGCTCCGTTGGCGGTAGCATCTATGATCTGTTTCGTGCCCGGTTGGAGTCCATTATAAAAACTGTGAACTAGCTCCAATTCTTCTATGCTGTGATGGGGGCATTGATGCTGTAAATCCTTGAAGCGCTCCCATGCCACGTATAGGGTCTCTTGCGGTCCTTGCTTGAAGGACATGAGTGCACTTCTAATCTTCATTGTCTTAGATGGCGGATAGAATTTGTTAACAAAAGCACTAGCCAACTCATCCCAAGTAGTGAATATACCTTCCGCCTGCGTCTTCAGCCAATATACAGCTTTGTCTCTGAGGGTGAAGGGGAAGAGTCTCAAAATGATCGCATCGGCGGAGACACCCGGCATTTGAAAGGTGGCGCACTTGGACAAGAATAGCTGGATGTGATAATGTGGATTCTCATGGGAGTTCCCATGGAATGGGTCTTGTTGCATTAAGACCACTAATCCCGTCTTGAGCTCAAAATTCTTATCCGTCGCCAACTCCGGCATGGCGATGGAAGAAGTGGTGGAAGAGGTCTTAGGCCGTAGCCTATCTCTGATGGATATAATCCTCGCCATATGTGCCGCTAGTTCCTTCGGTGTCTTCGTGCGGTTCATACAATTATCCTCTGTAGCGTGCCTTCTCTCGGCTCTGATCCTCTCTCGGTACGTTCGATCTCCGGATCAAATATAATATCCTCTGGATCCGCCGTCGATCTCGTGTTCATGCAAAGAGAAACAGAGTTTCAAAGGAATTGTTAGCACGAAAAAGGAGTAAAAAGATAAAAATAATAAAACAAAAAGAAAATACTAAGTAAAGAGAATAAAACACTGTCGCCTCCCCAGCAACGGCGCCAAAAACTTGCTCGCGTCCCGGGAGTACACACACACCCGGGACAGCCGAGTTGTAGTTTTACCGTAAGGGTACGGTGTAGCGGCGAGCGGGTATCGAACTCAGGGATGAATAATAACAGTGTCTCCTTCCAATCACCTAGCTTTCAAGAGGGTCGAGAATCGTTTGGGGTAAATAGTCACAATCGTGCAAATATCAAGTGAAAGTATCAATTCAATAAAACGTCTAGGGATAGGGAATCCCCGCCACGGACCGTCTCTCGTCATTGTGATTCATAGTTCTCATCATTGCTAAACTTGAATGTGGATGAACTAGTCACAACTAAATGTAGAACCAAGCTCACGCTCTCGCGCTATTGCCGGTCTATAGCAAGCCTAGGATAGGGTCCAATCTCTTGCAAACCCTAGCATAAGTCGCTAGCGTGAAGAACGACATCATCGTTCAATCTTATCTCAGGCCCACTCTCGTACAAACTCGAGCTACGACCTAGGTTGCGATAATTCCTATCCGTCCAATCTCTTGCAAACGGATATGGGTATAGATTCACAATTAAAAACCCTAGCTTTGGTCAAATCTCTTGCAAACCAAGTCTACAGAGATCCAATTGTCAATCTAAATCGAATATCTAGGCCTTCCTATCAATTGGGATCCAATCTCTTGCAAATCACAATCGATATGAATCCCTAGCTATCCGTAATTAATCAATCACAACCTAACCTTAATCAATTCTACCAACAATTCCACAATTTCATCACAAATTAGAAATAGGGTCCATAGGGTTCATCCCTACGCCCTAAGACGATGGCACTACTCACTATTCATCATGAAATTCTCAGAAAAATCAATAATAATATCAAGGGAATTCATTGCAATAGAGAAATAGCTAATAAAAATTGAGTTTTTGATAGGAAATAGACAATCCAATGAAGATCCAATGAGAATCCAAAAAGAGTAGCCTTTAAATCTCCAAAAAGAAAGCCTAAATCTAATTAATCTAAAAAGTTCTGAAAAGTTCTCAAAAAGGCTGCCAAAAGCTCCTCTAACTAGGGCAAAAAATGGGTTTAAATACCCTCTAAAATCGCCCAGAAAATCATGACCAAACTGCCCCTGCGCAGCCCAGAAATCGTAACTTTCGCAGCAGGCGGAGCGGCTCACTCGGCAGGCTGACATTGTCATTCGGCCGAGTGACAAACCCTGTAAGAAAACAGTAAATCAGGGGGGTCTCATGGTCTGCCTTCGGAGGTGACTCGGTCGAGTATACTTATCCGTTCGGCCGAGTGGCTTTATCGTTCGGCCGAGTGACTTTCGACAGGATCTTCGAAAAATACAGTAACTTCGGCCTTTTTCTGGACAATTTCTCTGTACCACTCGGGCGAGTGAGATTTCACATTCGGCCGAGTGGGATTTCTTCGTTCGGCCGAGTATACGCTGAAATTAGCTCTGTGTGCATATCCGTTCTGGTCGGCCGAGTGGGGTTTCTTGTTCGGCCGAGTGAGTGCTCCACTCAGCCGAGTGGCATGTTGTAAATGCACAATCTTCTCCGTTTCTCCTCCTCGTCGCTCCTACGAAGTTCCTTCTTCTTCCACTCATCTTCCATCGCTGAATGGCCCTCAAATGAGCCGTGGGTGACACTCCTTAGCACTTGCGAACCACTTGATCTCAAAATCGCTCCGAATCGCTCCATATTTCCTGAAATACGACATAAACAAGAAATAGTGAAAAGCATCGCAATATTGTCAAATAATCATGAAAACGCGATATGGGCGATCAAAACGGCATGCAAACATGCAGAAATAAGGTGTAAAATATGGAGTGATCACTCGGTGGGGGTAGGTACGACTCGAGAGGAGATCGATACGCTAACCCTCGACGCGAGCAGGAGGAGGAAGAGAAATGGCGGAAAACCAAAGTCGTTGATAGAATACCTTCAATTTGGGTACCTGGGATTCGATCCCCCTCTTAGTCGTCCTTCCAGTCCTTTTATAGGGTCTCCGCCACGATTGCCCTCGATCCACGTTCTCTGTCCTCCTCCTTTCATGCCCCCGCGATCCGCCTCCCTCTCTGCCCCGACGTGCATCATGGGGAGGCATTTATTAACGGGCCTCTTAATGGACATTAAGGGTCGGCGGGTTCACGGGGACGGCTATTTCTGAGGAGCACGAGCTGATCGTGGATCCCTGGGGGCAGACTGGCCGGGCTTCGAGTTTTATCCGTGGGCCTCATCGGACGGGCCCAATCTTGTTCGTGGGCTTCCCGTTCATGGTCGGGCCTCGTGTCTCTGCTTCTTCGGCTTCTCCAAAACAGTCGTATCAAGCCCTATATAATAACAACCTCTACTGCTCATCTCTTCACTGAACCCGGGCCCTCTTCTTCTATTTTGGCATAGTTTTTCTCCTCTCTCCCGCAACAAAACACCCTGAACCCAACCCTTGCTTCTTCTCCATTCGAACCAAGTCCTCTCTCTCTCTCATTCTCATAACCTGTTCTGTATCTCTCTCCCTCTCTCTTTTCACGCTCGAACAACCCAGGAGCCCGCTTCTCCCCTCGCTCTCTCACTCAGCCTCTCTCTATCTCTCATTCACTCTCCCTCTCGCTCTAACCCCCCGACTGCCGCCCTCCAGCCTTGACCGCCGCTCGCCAACGGATGCCCCCACGTCGTCCCGCCCGCCTGACGTCGCTCTCCCTCCCAGCTCGACGCTCCGACAGCCACCGCCTGTAGCTCGTCCACGCTTGCCGAGCTCCGACAGGCTTCCATGCCGTCCTCGCCTCGCTGAGCCACCGCCTCCTCCGCCGTGACACCATCGCCGGCGTCGCCCCCTCCGCCTTTCTCCGCCTCCAGCGCCGCCGCCCGCCGTCTAGCAGACACCCACCCCTCAGCTGATGTCGAAAGTCGACGGCGAGCGCGTAAGCTCGAGGGAAATTCTGTAAATACGAGAATTATTTCGTATTTTCGTTTTTTAATTAATTAATAGTAGGGTTTTATGGTGTAAAATTCAAAACTTGAAATACAGATCCCATAAAAATGTGAGGATAGCTCCAGAAAATCGAAAATAATATTCCGGACCCAATGGCGATAGTCTCATCTCGATCAGATGCCTACTTTTTCCAGAATCATTTTTTAAACTTAAAAATTAAATAAGTATAATTCATTCTAAAATCCGTAACTCGCTGTTTTCACGTACACTGATACGTGATAAAATTATAAGTAATAGTAATCTTCGAGATGGTCGTTTTGACTTCTCATTCAAGTAATTCCGACTAGGATTGCTTCCGGAATAAATTACGAAAGATATGCGTCACTTAAATAATTTGGGTTTTTAAACTAGTTTTGAGTTTCTAAAAATTATAAAAATTATTATAGGTTTCATAAAAATATTCCCTCTTGTAGTAAAACTATTTTTATCATATATAGCCTATATAAAAGTTTAGAATACTTTTCATCTCCGTTTTAATCAGTTTTAAAATCAAGACAATCAAGTTAAATAAATAGGATATAGTGTATTCTTTAACTAATTGTCTCTTGTGTTTACAGGTATCAAATCTCGTGCACCAGCACTAGATCCAGTCCCGGCTCACTACCATCACCTCGAGATCAGTAAGTCACAATGGATTCTAGATTTAGAAAAGTAGATAGTGTCCTCGTACGAACCTCTTAAAAACAACAATTTTTGTGTTCCATGTTTGTTGGACTCGTCTTTATCCTCAAATTTGCTAGCATCTACCTTACTCTGCTTAAAGAAAGTCGACCAGTGAACCTGGCTTAATTACCATCGTAAACAGGAAACTAATGACATCATGTGGCACATCTTATCGAATGTCTTATGGAATATCTCGTGGAATGTTTTGCGGAATATCTCGTGGAATATCTCGTAAAAGGTCTAAAGGAATATCTCGTAAGAAAGTATGTAATCGATACACATGACACTGGGGTTTGGGGTAACTCATTGTAGAGAAAGTGTGGGAGCTATGACCGGAGTCACTCTCTCTCGCCTCGTCTTGTCTCGTTTTCAAAGTATGTTGTAGTTGACGTCCTGGATTTGCTCCCCGTGGCAATGGAGATGACCCAGGGTTGCATATCATACTTTCCTACATGAGTCACATCACATAATTTAGGGCGTCTTATTCAGTACTTTGCATGCTTTAATTGCTTACATTTCATGCCTTCTAGTCTTACCATTGCTATCACCATGAGTGCTCTTAAACGTTATGTATTGTACTCTCCTACTTGAGTCACATAGTTCTAGTGTAACTTGCACGGTTACTTCTTTACAGCCATGCACTTTACTTTCTACACTCGTACAGACACTACACCGTACTTTACTTTACTTTCACTTTGTCATAATTGTACAGTACTCCTTTTGTTTATCTAGAATTGTTGTGACTTACCTTCAGTTCCATTTATGGCACCGGCAGATGACGACCTGATCGAGGAGGTTGCTCGAGAGTTTGAGGAGCCTACATTGACCCAGAGGCTGCAAAGTTTTAGCTGTTGTGTTTGTGTGTGTGTTGTACCATGTATTTCCTTTCCGCATTTCCTTTCCGTATTTCCTTTATGTATTCTGGTGAGAGAGCGCTGGTTGTTGTTGTACTTTAATTTGGACTGTAATAATGTCAGTACGCTGGTTTGAGTGTTGTTGGTACATCTTTGAGTTGTGGCTATGTTGATTTCACTGGTAAACTGCGGGACCTGCAAATAAATCAAATAAGTAACGGGCGCCCAAGAGCGGGTCGTTACAAGTTTGGCGGTCCATGCAGGTCCGTGCAAAATACCTCGTGAACAGTTTAGTAAAACCAGGATGTATCGTATACGATACTCGACTAAGCTGACATTTTTCTATGAATGCAGGTTTGACACTCGAAAGATGGATGGGAACACCTCGGAGAGCCCCTATGGAGCTGACCTTAATAAAAAGACATTAACAAAACCTAAATTTTGAATTTTTAGGATTCAACTAGTTGATAGGATTAATTAGTTGTTAATAAAAATATTTTTGTATTGATGGAATGCATATAAATGATAAGCTTCCTTCAATGGTCCATGATCTGGTCAATGTGCTTGACTAAGTTTGTTGGATCAACCTAGCTAGACTGGGTGTAAGTGATCCTGGCATAGTCACTTCCCTGGCCGTGTCCGCTGGACCGCAAAGACGTGAACATGATTATGTAACGCCATCGATCTTCTTCACTATCAACCTTCCTTTAGCTTGATGACCTTTTGATTGACCTTCTTAGAATATTTCTATTTCTAGTTTGCTTGAACTCTAGCTACATCTATTTTAAGGAGGGTAGCGTTCGAATTTTCGATCATCAGAAGTTCGAATTCCTCAGTGGAAGCAGATCAAAGGACGTTCAGAAGCATACCAAGCATTTGAGGATGGTGCGAGACGAATGGAGACGAACCAAATCAAGACGTACCAGCATTGGTAGCTACTTCTTCATCGTTCTTGGACTCGTCTTCTTCTTCTAACCGTGTTTATTTTAACGTGTGACTAGCTATGGAAGCTATGGTAATATTAATAGTAACATCTCTTGCTTTCTTGGTGCTATGATGTCACATTATATTTCATGCTATTTACAACTTATTTTACTAGGTCGTTATCATTCGTCAAGCCTTCACTTTGATCGTTTAAATTGCTTAGGCAATGATCGATCTTCTAAATTCCGAGGACGGAATTATTTTAAGGAGGGTAGGATGTAACGACCTGTAATTTTCAACACATCAAGTTACGTATTTTTACGTATTTTCAAATTTCTTTTAAATGGTTAGTCAAGAGTTGTATAACAAAATTTGATTTCAAAATTCTTATAAAAATATTTTGAAACACTAGACTTATTATAATGTATTTTAGCAATTTCAGATTTCCTTAAATACTCAAAAACGTTTCGATAAAAATTCATTTTCAATAATTACCGTTTTGGGTCGATGAATTTATTTATTCAAACATCTTCAAAATGTTTTCAAACTTCTACGTAGCATCCTATGATCATTTAGAGCTCTCCACATTAATTTCGTAATTTTCTTATATCATTTCAACCTAGAACCCACAAACCCGCGTTCTAAACGTTTTGGCCCAAAACTAGTATTTCCGTAGCTCAAATCCCAAAACGGATCTCGTATTCACGATCCTTGCGACGATACGATCCCGTGGGTATGTTCTCGAAATTTTCCGGACACATTTAATTTTAGGGGCAAAACAGTAATTTCAAATCTTTTGTATTTTTGCTAATCACTTTTTACCTAACACTAATTACCATTTTACTATTACTTTTAACCCTAGATCTACCCCTAATAATTTCCCTAGATCTACCCCTTATTAACCCTACCCCCTAACCAACCTATTTAACCAACCGAATGGGTTGGTCAGATCCAACATGCCAACCCATTCAATAACTACACTATTAACTATTTAATTTATTAAACTTTCCTATTATATTAGTTATTAAGCCCTATATAATAACAACCTCTACTGCTCATCTCTTCACTGAACCCATGCCCTCTTCTTCTATTTTCGCACATTTTTTCTCCTCTCTCCCGCAACAAAACGCCCCAAACCCAACCCATGCTTATTCTCCATTCGAACCAATCCTTGTCTCACATTCTCCTAACCCGTTCTGTATCTCTCTCCCTCTCTCTTTTCACGCTCGAACAACCCCAGAGCCCGCTTCTCCCCTCGCTCTCTCGCTCAGTCTCTTCTATCTCTCATTCACTCTCCCTCTCGCTCTAACCCCCCGACTGCCGCTCTCTGGCTTTGACCGCCGCCCGCCGACAGCCGCCCCCACGCCATCCCGCCCGCCTGACGCCGTTCTCCCTCCCTGCTCGATGCTCCGACAGCCTCCACCCGCAGCTCGTCCACGCTTGCCGAGCTCCGACGGGCTTCCATGCCGTCCTCACCTCGCTGAGCCACCGCCTCTGCCGCCGTGACTCCATCGCCGGCGTCGCCCCCCTCCACCTTTCTCCGCCTCCAGCGCCGCCGCCCGCCATCGAGCAGACCCCCGCCCCTCAGCTGCTGTCGAAAGTCGACGGCGAGCGCATAAGCTCGAGGGCAATTTCGTAAATACGAGAATTATTTCGTATTTTCGTTTTTAATTAATTAATAATAGGGTTTTATAGTGTAAAATTCATAACTTGAAATACAGGTCCCATAAAATGTGGGAATATCTCCAAAAAATCGGAAACAATATTCCGGAGCCAATAGCGCTGGTCTCATCTCGATCATATGCCTACCTTTTCCAGAATCATTTTTTAAACTTAAAAATTAAATAACTATAATTCATTCTAAAATCCGTAACTCGCTGTTTTCACATACACTATACGTGATAAAATTATAGATAATAGTAATCTTCGAGACGATCGTTTTGACTGCTTATTCAAGTAATTCCGACTAGAATTGCTCCCGTAATAAATTACGGAAGATATGCGTCACTTAAATAATTTCGGGTTTTAAACTAGTTTTGAGTTTCTAAAAATTATAAAAATTATTATAAGTTTCAGAAAAATATTCCCTCTTGCAGTAAAACTATTTTTATCATATATAGCCTATATAAAAGTTTAGAACACTTTTCATCGCCGTTTTAATCAGTTTTAAAATCAAGACGATCAAGTTAAAAATAAGATATAGTGTATTCTTTAACTAATTGTCTCTTGTGTTTACAGGTATCAAATCTCGTGCACCAGCACTAGATCCAGTCCCGGCTCACTACCATCACCTCGAGATCAGTAAGTCATAATGGATTCTAGATTTAGAAAAGTAGATAGTGTCCTCGTACGAACCTCTTAAAAACAACAATTTTTGTGTTCCATGTTTGTTGGACTTGTCTTTATCCTCAAATTTGCTAGCATCTACCTTAATCTGCTTAAAGAAAGTCGACCAGTGAACCTGGCTTAATTACCATCATAAACAGGAAACTAATGACATCATGTGGCACATCTTATCGAATGTCTTATGGAATATCTCGTGGAATGTTTTGCGGAATATCTCGTGGAATATCTCGTAAAAGGTCTAAAGGAATATCTCGTAAGAAAGTATGTAATCGATATACATGACACTGGGGTTTAGGGTAACTCATTGTAGAGAAAGTGTGGGAGCTATGACCGGAGTCACACTTTCTCGTCTCGTCTCGTCTCGTCTCGTCTCGTCTTGTTTTCAAAGTATGTTGTGATTGACGCCCAGGATTTGCTCGCCGTGGCAATAGAGATGACCCATGGTTGCATATCATACTTTCCTACATGAGTCACATCACATAGTTTAGGGCGTCTTATTCAGTACTTTGCATGCTTTAATTGCTTACAGTTCATGCCTTCTAGTCTTACCATTGCTATCACCATGAGTGCTCTTAAACGTTACGTATTGTACTCTCCTACTTAAGTCACATAGTTCTAGTGTAACTTGCACGGTTACTTCTTTACAGCCATGCACTTTACTTTCTACACTCGTACAAACACTGCACTGTACTTTACTTTACTTTCACTTTGTCATACTAGTACAGTACTCCTTTTCTTTATCTAGAATTGTTGTGACTTACCTTTGGTTCCATTTATGGCACCGGCTGACAACGACCTGATCGAGGAGGTTGCACCAGAGTTCGAGGAGCCTGCATTGACCCAGATAGGCTGCAGAGTTTTAGCTGTTGTGTTTGTTTGTGTGTGTTGTACCATGTATTTCCTCCACATTTCCTTTTCATATTTCCTTTATGTATTCTGGTTAGAGAGTGCTGGTTGTTGTTGTACTTTAATTTGGACTGTAATAATGTCGATACACTGGTTTGAGTGTTGTTGGTACATCTCTGAGTTGTGGCTATGCTGATTTCACTAGTAAACTGCGGGACCTGCAAATAAATCAAATAAGTAACGGGCCCCCGAGAGCGGGTCGTTACAAGTACCGTGAGAGGAAGTTCACTAAGTACTTTGATTTGTTCTCATGCCTTCTAATGGATGAACAGAACAGAGATTTGTTGGTTGCCACTCACAACCTGTGCCCTTCTGGCTCCGCTCCACTACCACCTCCTGCAGAGGCGCATTTCAGTCTTCCCAGAAGAATAAGATGGATAAGAAGGCTAAGTTCTAGAAATGGAAAGAACATAAGTAGCGGAAAAGGCCACTCCTCAAGCTCCTCCCCAGAACCAGAAGTTCGCGACAAAGAAGCAAAAGTGGACGCCCAACAAAGGTGGTACTCCCAAGAAAGACTAGGAGGATAAGTACTCTAAATGTGGAATGACTGGAGAATGGTCCGAAATCTACCGCACTCCCAAACACCTACAGGACCTCTACCAGGCAAGTCTCAAGCCTCATGATGAGACAAACCTGATGGAAAGCGCAGCGTTACCGATACCACATGGAATCCAGAAGATTTCATGGGAGACGACACTCTTTAGTCATGGACTATAAACAATTTTTCTAGCAATGTATCTTGTTTTTCTAAAATTTATCTTGCTTTATGTCTTTCCAAAATTCCATGTCGAACTTTTCAGCATCTTAATGGAAGTAGTTTCTTTTTCGTATTATTCATTGCTTGAATGTCTTTCTTACATAGATATGGAATCCATATGCCTAGTGGACAGTGCATCAACGCACTCAATCCTTCAAAGTATAGACTAGTTTACGAGCATCAGTAGCTATTCTGGTCCATTGAGAACAATCTCAGGACCAGCTGATATAATTGAATGATATGTTGGAACTTGGTATTTTCCATCCTATCTTCCATAAGGTTTTGATGTGACAAATCAATATATTTCATGTTACTAACTCTATCTATGCAGATGTACAGCTACAACGCAAATTCATTTACATCACGCATATGATCAAAGTACAAGGAGATTCTGCAAAAACAGTATTGCTACTCAAGATTACGTGTGAAACACGTATCTACGGAATGATGTAATTTTTACTTTTTAGATAGCTTCAGGGCCTTGGTTATATCATATCATATATCCCTAAAGCTCAAATCTACATCATCTCCTAACTCATTTGATCCTAAGTCAAAATTCGTATTTTTCAGAATTAGCCTACTAGGATTTTTCCTAGCCTACCAAAACAGTTATATTTTGACTTGATACTTTCAGACAAGGATCTATCCGTTGTCTATTTCACGTCACCAAAATTTTGTGACCGTTTGTTACCGTTTCAAAATTAGCAGGCTACGAATTTTCCTAGCCTGCCAAAATGCTTTTGGGACTGAAACTTTCCAGAACAGTTTCTGACCGTTCTTCAACGTTCCTTTCAGTTTCTGAATGTTGTGCAACGTCTCTTTTAGAGCCGTTCACAACCGTTTCTAAAACCTATAAAAGGAGGGGTACCCCCTCTCATTTTCCACACACTTTCCTCTTCTAAATTCTGATTTTGTTGAAAGCAAGCTTTTGATTTTCTTAAGTAATTCAGCATTAGTTGTTTTTTTCTTATTTGTAAGAAGAAATCATTAGATTTCTTTCTTCGTTTAAGAACGGAAGAACTTGGATTTTCAACATCACTTTTGGAAAGTTGTTTGTGTTCATAATTGCAAGAAGAAATCAATAGATCTCTCTCTTCTTTTATGAACCAGAGAACGTCAAGTGTTGCGCTTCATTACATATCTCTTACATCTTGAAGTTCATCTTCTAAACACCATCCTTGAATTCATTCTCTGAAATTTATAACAAGGCTATAGGTGGTTTTCTATTTCTTATTTAACAGGTTTGATTCTCTGTTTAGAGATTGTACAAAGTTT